>MDKI01190495.1:0-36235 GCA_005239505.1 Nicotiana paniculata
ATAAAAACCATAAAAACTCGGACCTCACCGAAATAGGTACCCAGGTGTTATGGGTCTAACGCCTGGGTAACGCCAGGCCACCCCAGGCGTTTTGGCTCTAACGCCTGGGTAACGCCAGGCCACCCCAGGCGTTTTGGCTATAACGCCTGGGTAACGCCAGGCTTGTCCCTGATTACTCCTTTACGACTCTTTCACGTATTTTCCGACGTTTATGCTCTCATTTAGCTCGGCTTCCATTTTCAACTCACCTGCACATTAAATAAACTCTATTAGGCACACACGACGTGTATTTTAATCATTAAAACACCTAAAATGCACGGTATATAATGCTAAAAATCATGAATTCTAGCCACGCATCATAAATCATCAGATTAACACTATTCAAAACAGCATACTACATTTTTCTCTTAAGCTTTCAATACGCTGTTGCTCAGTTCATATTTTCCAATAGCATACTCGTTTGGTTCGAGGGCGACCTAGCTCAAGGGCCAAAGTTGCACATTATATTTGGTTTGCTTTATTTTTATTTATAGTCTATTCCTAATATCGATTTAAATATTTTCTCAGTTTGTGCCAAGTGAAATCACATTTCCTTAAAACTACTTATAAATTTAACTGTTATCCGTTTTTAAGGGTAAACAAAGTTAAATTTAAATTGTTTTTACATTTAGAAAGGGTCTTTCTTTTTCAAACAAACTAAAAAAGAAATAGGTTTGCATAAATAGAGACCAAGAGAGTAATAAATCATGTAAAACGTTACATTGAAGGAAAATAAAAGTACTTGTATAGATTGTATAATTGCACACGCACGAAAGAGTTTCCAAGATCGTATAGAGAAAATATTATTGTTGTTGCTTAAGCCGAACCTACGAAGATCAATCCTTACTACTTAAACAAATATATGTATAGACTCAAAACGAGTCAAATAGTAATGTTTAAAGACGAGGCAGTAGTAGATTAGCGGGACATGAATGGGTGTCGTCAATGCTCAATACAGTTTTCATACATACATATTAGTTGCAATGATTGAAATTCACTGATCATAATTCACCGCTTGTACCTTAGCTAGTAGGTTTGGATTTGGATGCAGTTCACTTGTTGCTGTGATCTCAGGAATGGGGTTGCACAATTCTCTGCCTACATATAAGATCTCTTCCCATAAGGCCATAAACGCTAGTCAAGCTTTTTTTTTCTTTTTCCTATTGATAACGAATCAAAAACGAAATAAACAAATTTAATGGAAAAGACATTATCTTCTTTTTTTTTAATTATAGTATCTGAGAATTTTGCAAAATTGCCCAAAAAAATGCTATGAAAGTAATCAAACATTTGTACAAATTCATCAAAGAGAAACGTATAAATAACTAAATAAGACGTGCAAAACATTCGCTAACATTTTGTACCTTTATGCGTTTTATTCGGGTTGTTCAATTGTTACGGCCTTCATAAATTTGGTTTTAGAGCATGAAATTGTAGATTCCCTATTTAATTTGACGCCTCATCCCAGCAGACAATTTTTCAATATAATTCCGCCTTTTTTTTTTTATTATTTTAAATTTCCACTTTGCTCAGGATTGAAGTGTAGCAATTGTTAATTCTACGAGTTGATGGCTCATATGGACACTCTATTTTAGGCAGTTGGCTATTACTGTTGTATACGGTAAAAATCGAGGGTACCCGATTTTTATGGGCTCGAGGGTATATCTCGAGATTGAACCTGTATCGAAGCAAGTTCGGGTTCGAGAAACGTGAAGATCGAAGGATCGAGATCAGGCTGGATCAGCGTTGCAGTAACAGAATCATGAGATATCCGCAATCGATGGCCAATCTCGGCGAGAATCTCGGAATCAATAGAACCATTAACGGTATATGGTATTAATCATGTATTTTACTTTCGAAATTAGAGTCATACCTTATTTAGGATTCCTCTACTATAAAAAGAAGAATCCTGCTCATTTGTAACACACATATTATCATTACTATCATCATACACACTTACTACTTATGCCACCACTGAGAAATACAAAGCATTTTATTCCTTTATTCGCTTTTAATTATTTACAGTTCTTGTTATTCATATTGCTATTGCTTCTCTTACTGTTCTTGGCATTTGATCTCGAGTCTAATCCATACCGGGGTCGATAACTTGCAATTACACGGGTTTTATCCATTTAAATCGTTTAATCCCTTTGTCTATTTAGCTATTTATCAATTGACAATGAATTAAATCACATATCCTTATGACCACATTACAAGTTTAATTATTACTCGTATTTCGAGGTAAACAGTTTGGCACCCACCGTGGGGCTAAGGATAATAATGATTGTTCAGTGTTAATTCTGATATAATGCACTATTTTACGCTTGTTTCTTGTCAAGAATTTTGTTTTAGGATAAATCAAGCCAAACTCACAAAACACAGCTACACATGGTGACAACGACCTCGGACTCCACGGGGAGAAAGAGAATGTTATCGCTCCGGGAATCGAGGTTCCACAGGCTGACCTCGGAGGAGCGCCGCCCGCCAACCCGGTCGATATCGGTTCACATATTAAATTGAATGCGGATTTAAGCGGGGACCCCGATGGAAGCATACGCAGAGAGTGTCAAACTGACAGTCGAGGCACTCAGGGCAGAGGAGATGAAGGTGTTAGTCTCAAGTTATATTCGAAATGCTGCAAGCCCAACAGAACGCCATCGCACAGTTGCAAAATCAACATTTAGCTCCGAATAGGATCGAACAAGAGGCTACTCGCCGTACGGAGCTAGTGCCTGAAAGATCAGTCGATAATACTTCGACAACTGACCCTGCTATAATAATAATGCTCGAAGAGCTGACCAAGAGAATAGAATCAGGAGAAAAGAAAATCGAGGCCAACTACAAGAAGGTGGAAACGTATAACTCTCGAGTTGATCAGATTCCGGGGGCACCACCGATCCTAAAGGGAATGGACTCAAAAAAATTTGTGCAAAAACCATTCCCTCCAAGTGCGGCTCCGAAGCCCATACCGAAGAGGATCAGGATGCCCGATATACCAAAATACAACGGGACCTCGGACCCCAACGAGCACGTTACCTCTTATACGTGTGCTATCAAAGGAAATAATTTTGAAGACGATGAAACCGAGTCAGTACTTCTAAAGAAATTCGGGGAGACCCTATCTAAGGGAGCTATGATTTGGTATCACAACTTGCCACCAAACTCTATCGACTCGTTCGCCATGTTGGCAAATTCATTTGTAAAGGAACACGTTGGATCTATTAAAGTTGCAACGAGAAAATCGGACCTCTTCAAGGTGAAGCAGAGGGATAATGAGATACTACGGGAGTTTGTATCTCGATTCCAAATGGAATGGAGTTGCCACTGGTTATCGACGATTGGGCTGTTCAAGCTTTCACCAAGGGATTAAACGAGCGGAGTTCGATCGCATCATGCCAACTGAAGCAAAAATTGATAAAGTACCCGGTTGTGACTTGGGAAGATGTTCACAACCGATATCAATCGAAAATTAGAGTCGAGGACTATCAACTGGGAGCCCCCTCAGGTTTAGTGCATCCTAATAGGTCGACAGGTAAAAACCAAAGAGATGTTGACTGATAAGTAGGGATTTTAGCCTATTATTTGCTCTCTTTTACTTATGTTTTGGGCCAAAAATGCGTGAAGGTATTCCCAGAAACTAACTTAATATGCTTGCTTGCAGGGTTTGTTCAAAATGAGCCATAATAAACTCATAAAGGAGTCAAACTTGAACAAAAACAAAGACAGGGCAAAGAGGTGTAGTACGCGGACCGCGACATAAAAGTGTGGTCGCATAAGTACCAATGCGGAGGCGGCCATTATCTCGCGGACCGTGAATTGGATATTCAGAGAGGTGGTTTTTGGGCACATACATGGACGCAGACCGCATTAGAAAGTGGCGGCTGCAAAAGTACACAGCGGTCGCGATTGGAATTCTGCGGACTGCGATTTCCAAGGTTCAGAGAGTTCACAATTTATGCAAGAATGAGAAGTGCGGTCCACGTTAGAATTACGCGGACGCGATGAAAATTGCACGGTCCGTGAAATAAAGCTCAACCCAGTCCCAAATGTGAAAAAACACTGACCGCGATCAAAATTATGCAGCCTCGAAAGGAATAGAGCGGCCGCGGTCAGAATTATGCGGCCATGAATCCTCTGCAGGGGTATTTTTGTCCAATAACTTCAGCTTAGTATAAATAGACTTTTTGTCAATTTTAGGTTAAATTTAGTTTTGCTGAGCACGTGAAACAGCTGGTTTTCCCTTTTTGGGCAATTTTGTACAAGATTTACTTTCAAACTTTAGATTTTCATCTTTTACTTTAAGATTATGGATTATATTTCATTTTTATCTTTGATTTCTGTTGTTATTATGAGTAGCTAAACCCCATAGCTAGGGTTGTGACCCAACCCTAGTATGGGTATTTAATGGGTCTTGAATTTAAGGGCTTAATTGTTTATGGGTTAGTGATATTTAGCCGAATTCATGCTAGAAATTTTAGAATTAGTGGTTGCAAACACTGATTCATGCCTTTATGACTTAGGCTATACTTGAGAAAGAGTGACTAAGTCTAGGAAAATTAGGATAACAAGGAATTGGGGTGAACTCAAGAGATTGATAGCCCCAATTAAAGGGTTAAACCTAGAGATAGTAGTATCCGGCTTGAGCTAATATCACTTGTATTGCATGAGCACCCATTTGGACTTGAGAAAGCCAAATTGGGCAAAGTCACTCAAACTACCGAGAGGTATAGAGTGAGTACTTGCGTGTGATGGTTATATTACGACCCCAATAAAATCAAGTTTGCCCTAGATTCTCTATACCCGTTAGATATCCACCTAGGCGAAAGTCACAACACTAGTCCTTTTAAACACTTGAAAACTATCTCCAAAAACATTGTACTTAGCTTTAATCTTAGCATACAATAGAAATAGAAGTAGAAGTATAATCATCACAATCATGTTTGGAAGTGCAATTAGGAGCAACACACGCATCTAGACTTAGATAGATACCTAACTCCAAATCAATTAACTCCCTGTGGAAATCGATCCTGACCTTGTTGGATAAAACTACATCGACCATCCTCGCTACTCTATAGTGGTGTAGGTTTGGAATCGACCAATTTTTGGCGCCATTGCCGAGGAGTTAGATGGTTTTAGCTATCTATCTAACTATTTGTGTGTTTTGTTTTTCTTTCCTTCCGTTTTTCTAACTTTTGTGTGTCAATTGCTTTAGGTACCAAAATGGCTCATAATGATGCTCTCGAAAATACTCCTCTGGGGGAGGAGGTAGATGACAATGATGCGGATGAGGTTAATCTAGAACCTCAAGTCCAAAGAAGAGGTCGTCGGGCTTATGACAACGTGCCAAACCCTCCCCCACCTCCTCAAAGGGCAGCACACCGGGTGCTACCCACTGAAGGCTACGCAAGTGCAATTGTCCCGCCCTGGATTCGGGCGGGCAATTTTTAAATAACCGATGTCATGCTGACCCTATTGGAGCAAAGGGTTTTCTTCACTGGAGCTCCCCATTAGAACACATATAAGCATGTCAAAGGTTTTGTAGACACATGTTGGGGGAGCAACCAGACGAATGTATCTGAGGACGCTCTGAGATTGAGACTAATCCCATTTTCACTTAGAGGGAAAGCTTTGGATTGGTTCGAGAGGCTACCCAACCATCTCATCACCACTTGGGATGAGTTGGCTGATAAGTTCATAGCAAAGTTTATCTCTCTGGGTCATATGACAGTATTACGGGATGAGATCTTAGCCTTTAAACAAGAGCCAAATGAACCCTTACATGTAATCTGGGAGCGGTATCGGACAATGGTAAAAGAATGCCCCAACAATGATATGACTGAAGCAATGATCCAACAAACATTTTATAGGGGCATCAACACAACCAACTAGTATGTGGTGAATCAGCTAGCGGGGGGAAATTTCATGAAAGTGCCTTATGCCGATGCATGTAACATATTAGATGAGATGGATGACACCTCCTCGGGTTGGAAAAGTCGGGCAAACATTCCTCGAGGTGACCCTAATGTCATCCACCTTCACAAGGAACTTCATGATCACGAACAAGCCATAACGGAGTTGACAACAACTATGAATCAGTTAGCAAAGGCGCAGTTTCAGCAGGTTCAGGGGCCAAAGCAAGTAAACGCCATGGAAGGAATGAATGTAATGGTCAACAAGAGGATACAACGTGGTCAACAAGTGCAAAACAATTAAGATCTATTTGAGAAAAGTGGAAATAGTTAAAATCAAGACAATTCATATGATGATCAAAGTGAGGAAGTTTATGAATTGTGAGACCATCAAAATGACTCATCAAGTGAGTGCCATTGTGCATTCCATGGCTCCAAAGCTAGAATATCCCAACGCCTTTACAATTCCATGCACCATTGGTAGTGCCGATTTCTCAAAAGCCTCGTGCCAATAAGTATAGAACTTGCCCTGAATGTTTGTCTAGGCAAAATTCTAAGTGTAGCTCGACTTGAGAAGTGATCAAAACTTTGAAAGATTCCGTAGCTACCAATATGATATCCCTAGTCAACCCCTTTTGAGCCTAAGCTTTTTTCATTCAATAGCCACATTACAAGCCTTTATCCGTTTTATAATGACCCTCTCTTGGCACCTAATCTTTCCTTAACATTAATGATGAACAATTGGTCTAAACATAAGTTTGGGGGAGAGACGAGGAATTTCAAAGTGATGAAAGGTTCAAAGAAGAAAAAGGATTAGTGAAAAGGAAAGGCAAAGAAAATGAAGAAAAGTCAAAAAGACATAGATCAAAAAGAAAGTGAAGGTTGAAGTGATTCAAAGAACGCAATTTTGAAAGGCATGGAATGATGAAAAAAGGATAAAAATGATTGTCAAGAATAAGAAAGAGTGGCAGTGTGTCTCTCTAATTCCCCTAAGGAAGAATAAAATGACTCAAAAAGTCAAGAAAGTATGAGCCAAAATGAGAAAATAGAGTGCTTAAGGAAAGATGAAACCATCATAGTTCATTATGTCCTACCTTGATCCAAAAGCCTTCATTACATCCCCGCTAAAGCCCTGTATGATTTCAAGTTGAGTGAGCTTACATTAGTGGTGATTTACATAAGGGGTAAGCTTATGGTACTTAGAGCCCCCATGTGGCATTCTTTTGAGAGTGATGAGCGCACTTCTTCATAATCCTTGATTTGAGTGTTACACTCTATAAAGTGAGATTTGCTCATGGAGAGTAGAGGAGGAGGAGTATGGGATCCACAATGACCTATGTGGGAGAGCGAGCTTCCTTGATGAATTGAGTCAACTCTTGATGCTCTTGTGTCACGTAGATCTATAGAACTCAAAAGGTCGTAACATGATGTTGTTGATAATGCATTTGTGTTGTGGATAATTGTTAGTCCCAGTTAATGCTTGATGAAGTCACCTTAGGACAGCTAAAATATCCTTTTCTTTTACTTATGGAGTAGGAATTACCTTATTTGCTTGAGGACAAGCAAAATCTTAAGTTTGGGGGAATTGATAAGTAGGTATTTTATCCTATTATTTGCTCCCTTTTACTTATGTTTTGGGCCAAAAATGCGTGAAGGTATTCCCAGAAACTAACTTAATATACTTGCTAGTAGGGTTTGTTCAAAATGAGCCAAAGGAGCCATAATCAACTTATAAAGGAGTCAAACTTGAACAAAAACCAAGACTAGGCTAAGAGGTGTAGTACGCGGACCGCGACATAAAAGTGCGGCCGCGTAAGTTGTTTACCTTGAAAATGGTAATTACAATCAAATCTGATTTTGTGGTTCTAAAAATACGTGATCTATTTTAATACCAGCTGTTTAGGAGGTGGATGCTAAGTGAGAAGTTGGAAAACGAAATAAGGGTGAAGGGTAATGAGGTTATGCAAACCGAGCAGTGGAGAGATGGGGTGTCGAACTTGGTCGGAATGGGCCTCGAGGTCGAGCTCAAGAGCTTGAAGAGGGGCTGTCGAGAATTATATAGCAGTATTGAAGACCTTGAAGATGGCCTAGTTGTGATTAATAACGGGTAATAAATGAAGAACAACTAATGAACACAATAAATGAAAGGCAATAAATCAATAAAACAATTGTAGAGAATGTTTTAGTTAGAGAGTAGAGAATGTTCTTGTTCTTGTATTGAATATCATGTCTTACAAAGTGACAAGGGTCCCCTTTATATATGAGGGGGAATCCCAACGTAATACATGTGTAGTTATTACAAAAGAGAGATGGTTGGTACAACCATTTAATGCCACGGTACGGGCTTGTACTATTTTGCGTACTTGGTCAGCTTTAACCACGTGTCTTTTGGGAGTTTCCTGCCTTTCCATGATGGTCTTCTATCTACACTGCTTCGGGGTCGAGAACCCTCGATATGCCCCCTTGAAGCCAAAACTCGAACCTTCGAGCCTTCTGAGCACCGTAATGACCGTAAAATCGGGCTCTCCAATTTTAGCCGTATACAGATAGTCCCCGCATTTCTTAGAATGAAGTGATAAGAAACGGTCTTGACTTCTTGCCTCTTCGAAATCCCTATTATGACTTCAGTCTCTTCAGAGCATTAAATAATGTGACATAAAAAGCTACGCAGAGGTCGTCGTCAACACAATTCTCGAGAAGCCCATGAACCGTTATTGGTTCGACCTTTCATCTTCAATGCATGCCCAAAGGGCCTCTGTAAATACTTCAATCACTTGCCTTTTCATAAATTTACATCTTCTTCAAACCTTCAAACTTTTACTAAGTGTTTCTCACTTTCATCTTCTATCTGGATTTGCTTCTTCGTCTTCTCTCTTCAAAACTCAATTATAACCATGGAAAAAACTTCCAAAACGGTACCTCAAAAGGAGGGAGTCGCTTCTTCATCACGCGCGTCTAAGGGCAAGTCAAAAAATCCTCCTACCATTGAGTAGTGCATCCCTGGCCCTTTCGACACCGTCTCCGACTCACGATTGAAAAACCCCCTTCTACATTGGGTCGATGCGAGCCCATGTCTCGATATATAAGTGTAGTATCTGATACAAAGAGGGTAAAACTTGACTGCCTTTGGGGGGAGGCGGCCTGAGTAGAAATCCCTATAGCTGACGAAAGCATAGTCACGCATAAGGCTGGCTTTCTCAGCGTGTATACATACCCCTTTACCTTCGGCCCTGTAGATTCTTCCTCTCTACTGATTGACCCGGTGATACTCGATTTTTTCCATCATCACCGAGTGACACTCAGTTAGATTTATCCTTTTTTTTGGAGGATTGTATATATGATTCGACACATTACCAACATGGTCGAGGGGATGACTTTCACCCTCGACCACTTGATCAGATTATACAGCCCTCGTCTCTTCTGAGGGGTCCTAATTAAGCTGCACCGTCGATCTACCAAGGCATTCTTCGCCTGCATCGACGAGGATAAGGATCAGGGATAGATGAGCCAATTTGTTAGAATAAGAACTTCGGACGTCATCCCTGCTGATAGAATAGCGTTCCCGGGGGAATGGAATATGAAACGTAAGTACCCCTGAATTGAGTATGTTTTGCCATCTCTTTTTTTCTTGACTGATTTTCTTCTAAATATGCAGCCACTATTTGGTTTCCCGGCGCGGTACAGGACCTTTCAGGGTGGGTAGAACTTTTGGACTCCGCTTTCCCATAATACAAACGCATTTGGGGCGATCTGGCTAAGAACCACGGTATGCTCTCATTGTTATTGTTTTCTCATTCTTTGTAAGAACTTTCGATGGTGGTGTTTTTTGATATAACACGCTTGCGCAGACCTTGGTGAAGGTGTGTTGATGAGACCGCCCCTACCTGGTGAGGAAGAGGCTCTGAAGACTGCCAAGGACAAGAAAAGGAAGAAAGAGGCCTCGATGGAGTCTCCAAAATCCAAAAGGGCAAAGGCTCGAAAGCCCAAGATCGATGCCACGGTCCTATCCTCAATGGCCACTGAGAGCCTGCAAAGAGAGGAAGAGAGTGATGATACTTTCCCTTTGGTACAAAGGGAAAAATGAAGGATTGATGCTTCGAGAGCTGCTGGACGGTCGTCTGCTGAGCTGGAGGTGGCCGATGCGGAACTGCCTCGAGTTAAGGAGACCCTCAAGAAGGGTTCGGGGGCAGTCCCCGAGACGCTCGTTGGACATGGCACAGTCCGTGTTGACGAGCTCAGAAGGCTTGATATTGGAGCTTTGCGCGGCCGGGGAGAAGCCTTGACGGAGGCTGGTGTTACCGGTGGATTTCACTCAGGCCCGTCGTTTTCTCCAGGGGAGATACGAGATGCCCAAGACAGGAATATTCTCGGTTTGGGGACCTCTCGTGGAGAGGATGATTCATTTAGAGACTATTTTGAAGGTGTAGAGGAGGAGACCGACGTTGATTCCCCCGTTGCCCTCAAGGAGGCAAAGAGGCTCAAAAAGCAAGTGACATTCTCGAAATAATATGTTGTTCTTCGATTTTCTATTCTATCTTTCTGATTTTCTTCCTCTGTGCTGCAGGTCAAGAAGTTGTATGACCAAGCCTTCTCCAAGATGCAATAAGAGTTGACTCATCATGGAGAGGAGCTTGAGAAGCTTATGTCAGAGTCGGTCGAGCTGGAGGCTCTATGCGCCCGAAAAGAGAAGGAATTGATCAACCTCCGGGAAAGCTCAGAGAGAGCGCTCCGAGAGAGGGCCGACTTCATCGAGCAGGTATTCTGGTACCCACAATTTTATTTTTAATTGCAATGCTTGGTGTTGATCGACTTATTTTCTGCGTTTTTCATATTAGGCAAAAGGATGCCCTAGTGGAGCAGCTCCAAGAGGATGTTGCGGCTAAGGACTCCAAAATCCTTGAGCTGGCTCGGCTGAATAATGTCGTGGCTTCAGAGAGGGACGCGCTTCAAGGGAAGTTATCCCCGATCCAAGACCTTATTCGAGTTGCTCAGGAGGAGGTTGTTGCAATATCTGCGGCAAATTCTGAGGCCGACGAGTTCGTCTCTTCATACAAAAGGGATGTTGCTACCGCGAATGACCAGACTAGGGAGTTATCCGAGAAGGCCGAGCTAAAACTGGCTCGAGCAGTTGCTCATGCTCGCATACAAGCCAGGAGGCAAGCCTTCTAGGAAGTGAGCAGTAAGGGCGTCGATCTCTCTGTCGAGATCGAAGAAGCCAGGGTCCTGGAGGAAGAATCGGCAATGCCAACTACGTCAGATGAGGGCTCTAAAAGCGGCTCAGACAGCAGCGAAGGCGAAGAGTAGATTCACCTACTGTTTTGCTTTTTTCCTTTCCTGTATATGGGACCTCAGGGGTATTTTTGTAGAAATACCCTTGTAAATGCATTTTTTGAAACAAAATATCTCTTTGCTACATATCTACCAAACTTTGCCCTGCAATGCTTACACAAAAGTTGACTTTCAAGCTTCTATTTTTAGCCCTTCGGAACTCCTACTTGCAATAGTAGATCCCCTCGAGATCGGACACTTTCTTGAGGTTAGGTTGGCATGGGAGCTTCGATCCCTCGAACGTTGTGTGACAGTGTCATTTATGTGACATGATCGTGAAGTGACCGAGGTGTCCCTGCCGGTACACTTCCCCAAAAATTATACAATTTTGTTAAAATTAAATATCTTTCAAAGTGGTTGAATATCCACTGCTTGCTCTATATATATACTTGCTTCTCCTTCATTTTAAGTCTTGCAACTTTGCAAAACTAGCTTTTCTTTCAACGCTCTCTTCCTTTTCTCATCTTGCAAACTTGTTTTCATTTCGTCCTCTTTACCTTTGGTTGAGTAGTTATGGCTGCCGTTCCCGAATCCGTTCTCCAAGAAGAGATAAACCTTACTTTTGCATCTTGCCCGGCCGGTGGTATACCGACGTCCTACGGCGAGTTAACCTCGAGCTGTTTTGCTTTGAAGAAATATTTTGCACTAGAGAAACCCTTTGACTCCCCTGGACATCGAGAGCATGCATCGAGGTTCATCTGATCAATAGAAGAAAACCACCTCGAGGCCATGAGGAGAGACTGCGGCTGGGGGAAAATATGATGCTGCGAATACCTTCTTGAAAAGAGAACATCATGACCTATGTGGAGGGATTCTTGAATGTGTATATGTACCCATTTACATTGGGCCCCCTCGAGCGCCTTGTGCTTGAATTCTGCAAGAGGTACCGAGTCACCCTGGTTCAGCTTCATCCGTCCTTTTGGCGGATAGTGCTGATGGTGAGGTACTTTACCGAAAAGGCTGAGCTCGAGTTTACCCTTAGCCACATTATTAGATTATATCGGCCTCAACATTGTCAAGGCTTAATTTCGTTACAACGCCGGTCCACCAAGCCTTTCATCGCCAGTGATGATGAGGACCGGAACGGAGGATGGATGAGTCGATTTGTCCGAGTGAGGACCGTCAACATTATTCCTGCGGAGTTCCTGCCATTTCCCGAAAAATGGAACTTCAAACGTAAGTACCATGTCGTACCTTAGTGTCCTTTACTCTCACCGATTTATAAGAGTGTTTCCTTTTCTCTTTCTCAGCGGTCCCGTGGATGCCGGAGGAGGTCCTCGATCTTGCGGACTGGACTCGGAGGCTGGCGGCTTCCTCAACATATGACGAACGCAAATGGCGAGATCTGTCGAAGGGAAGATGGGAAGAAATGTACCATGGTATGAGCCATGTGGTTGCATTTTGAGTAATGCTTTCTTTTATGTGTACTAACTCTACCACCGCAGGTGTTGGTGGATTCTCCGAGGTGAGACCGTGTCCCTTCGAGGAGAGGGAAGGTCCATCAGCTTCGGAGCCGACGGAGGATAATAAGCAAAAGAGATCCTCTACGGATGAGGACATTCTCAATGAGGCGGGGCCTTCCCGAAGACACAAAAGAGATGTCGTTGCTGAGGAGGAATTCATATACGTCGGTCATTCTGTGGACACCAACTCTCCTCGAGGATGGTTCTTCGTCTACCGCTCAAGCCAAGGGGCCTCCTGAGGTTGCCGATTTTGCTAGGCCTGAGACCTCTAGTTTCGAGAGAGAGGTTCCTCGAGAGGGAAGGAGCAAGAGTCCTCCACCATCGTCTGCTTTTCGAGGCTAGGGGCCGCCCGAACCAAGTGGGGTCTCGAATGGTCATGCCCCTACCGAGAGCAATTTAACTGGGGCCGATGGGGCCAGGCTAGAAGACGCATGCTCATCTTTTGAGGAGGCTCAGCGGCTCTATTCTGAGGTGAGTTTTGATCAGCTTTGTTGGTTTTTCAATTTTGTAATTTCATTTTTTGAATTGAAGCTTCTTTTTGGTAGGCTTTTGATAAGCTCAAGTCCGAGCTGCTCCATTGCGAGGCCAAGTTACAGGAAACCTTGGGCAAGGAGAAATCTTTTAGGCTTCTCTGTAATGAGAAGACAAAACAAATGATATGCCTTCGATCGGAGGTAAATCCAAGCCGAGATTATGAAGGCAATATCGAGCAACAGGTAATCCTTATTTTGAGGGAGTATGTGATTCCTTTCCTGCCTTCGGAAATTAATGTTTCGATGCTTCAGTTGCAGAGAAAAATAGAAGCGTTGGAATGCCTTTGGGGTGAAGTAGAGCAGGTTAATTCTGAATGCAATGTGTTGAAGGCGCAGATAGGCGTTCATGCAATGGCCCAAAGGAATGCTTTGGCCAAGGGTACCGCCCTCGAGATACAACTTCGCAATGATCGAGAAGATAGCTCAATTCAGATGAGCAGGATTTCCAAGCTCGAGACTAATATTTTGAATATGAAGGTCGAGGTCGTGGATGCCTGGCTGAAGCTGAAGAAGTTCGAGCAAAGGTCGATAGGAAAGTGGTCGTTTATTTGAAAGATGTTGTCGATGCTCGGGCTGAGGAGAGAGGAGATTTTGACAAAGAGAGGAGGGGAAATAAGTATGCCTGATGTAGGTCTCGGAGGGAGACTCTCGAAGAAATTCACGCTAGGGGATTTGATCTCTCGGAAGAGATAAAGCAGGACAAGGCGGATGACATCGACGCCGAGTTTTTCCTTTCTTCCGGTGCCGATGCTGACATTTGAAGGCTTTCGAGGGAGCTGGTCCCTAGAACAGACTATTTTTTCCTTCCTTGTTCTTTGTAAAGATTCCTGTGGGAAAATTGTAAATGCATATTTGTAATACACACACACACACACATATATATATATGAAAGATTCTTTGGTTTCTCTGATTTGTTTGTCAATAATTAGCCCGATGAATTGGACGTTGAGACGAAACCCTTGGGGTTACAAATTGGCCCTAAGGCTTTTTAGGCTGGCGACTTGGGCTCTTATGCATTTGTCCCATAGGCGCTTTAGTTAACCATTCGTGTCTCAGTCTTCGAGTCGGATTTCAACTCGAGCTCATCGACCTTTAGGTTTTTAAATCGGCCCTAAGGCGCTTCGGGTCGGTACAACCCGTAGCTGGCGACTTGGGCTCTTACCCGTTAGGTCGGTACGACCTTCGGTGTAGCTGGAGACTTGGGTTCTTACATATTTGGCCCTGAGGTATTTTAGTTAACAGTTTCGGGCTCAGTCTTCGAGTCGGGTTTTGACTCGAGCTCATCGACCCTTAGGTTTTTAAATCGGCACTGAGGCGCTTTGGGTCGGTACGACCTGTAGCTAGCGACTTGGGCTCTTACGCGTTAGGTCGATACGACCTTCGGTGCTGGTGACTTGGGCACTTACGCATTTAACCCTAAGGCGCTTTAGTTAGCTATTTAGGGCTCAGACTCCGAGTCGGGTTTCGACTCGAGCTCATCGGTCCTGAGGAGCTTTGGGTCGGTACGACCTGTAGCTGGGGACTTGGGCTCTTACACGTTAGGTAGGTACGACCATCGGTGTAGCTGGAGAATTGGGCTCTTAAACATTTGGCCTTAGGCGCTTTAGTTAACCGTTTAGGGCTCAGTCTCCGAGTTGGGTTTTGACTCGAGCTCATCGGCCCTTAGGTTTTTAATTCGGCCCTGAGGCGCTTTGGGTCGGTACGACTTGTAGCTGGTGACTTGGGCTCTTACGCGTAAGGTCGGTACGACCTTCGGTGTAGTTGGCGACTTGGGCTCCTACGCATTTGGCCCTGAGGTGCTTTAGTTAACCGTTTAGGGCTCAGTCTCCGAGACGGGTTTCGAATCGAGCTCATCGGCTCTGAGGCGCTTTGGGTCGGTACGACCTGTAGCTGGCGACTTGGGCTCTTACGCGTTAGGTCGGTACGACCTTTAGTGTAGCTGGCGAGTTGGGCTCTTACGCATTAGGTTGGTACGGCCTTTAGTTTAGCTGGCGATTTGGGCTCTTACACTTTAGGTCGGTACGACCTTTAACCGGTTCTTTTCGAAGTTTTTCTAAGTAATTGGAGGCCTGTGATTTTATGGCGATAGTCGGACGTCTTCGAGTCGTGTTAGTTTGGTCGGAGCCTTATGATGGTGGTCATCGTATTTGGTCATAGCCTTTAGTCCCCGAGTGAGATAGCCTCGGCATGTATATCGAGGGTATGCCTTTTTAGGGGTCTTACAAGTTCGATATATATCCTTGACTTTGATATCGGGATTATGCCTTTTTACGGCCTTACAAATTTGTACATGCCTTGCGTCTTACAATTTTGACATTGCCTCGTGGAGGGCTTATGAGCTCGAATTTGCCGGCCCTGAGGTCTTATGGCTTCGAGTTTTTGATGACTTGATGGGGTGACTGTCGAGGACAGTCCCCGAGTCTGGATTGATATTGCCTCATGGAGGGCCTACATTGGTGCCTCATGGAGGGATAATACTGTTGATATTGCCTCATGGAGGGCTTACGAACTTGAAGTTTCCGGCCCTGGGGTCTTATGGCTTCGAGTTTTTGATGACTCGATGGGGTTACTGTCGAGGACAGTCCCCGAGTGGTCGGTAAATATTTGGCCCTGGGGCATTTCTTGTGAAAATAGCAAACTTCTTTGACGTGCGAAGTGTTTTAATGATAAAATATTCTTCTTCGGTTACTTGGTACAAGTACACATTTTTACCATCGAGGGTTTGATTATTCTATATGGACACGGTTCATTTGACCATTTGGTCCTATACATTGTTCTCCTGTCGATACCATCTTCGGCATGTTTCAGTGATCTCCCAGGTGGATGCCCCTCAGTATTTGAGGTTGATCGAAGAGAAGCCTTGAATACTTGGTGAGTTCTCCTTAGGTAGCATATGGGTGTTGCCTCGTTAAAAACCTCGTCGGTAAAACCCATTTGGGATAAAAGCCGATGTGAGGGAAAAAGAGCGCAACGCATGCTTAAAACCTAAGGCCTTCGAGCTGCCCGGTGCTCCGATTCTTTTTCAATCGAACACCTGCACATAGATTAGTGTAAAACATGAAGGAAAGAGGAAGAGGATTGTACCTTAACTGTGATGGCGTTCAATCCTCGATATGCTTCAGTTACTCGTTTCGAGGACGCGGCACGGTCCTTCATTCGTTCCTCGAGGATGAAGTTTGTGATCGCTACTTGGCTACTTGCTTTTTTTGGCTCCTTCGATGTAGAAGGTGCCGATGTCGGTGCCACATCGTGTACTGCAAACATTTCTTTTGTTGCGTGTTGTTCCCTATATACTGTTTTTATTCCATCCTCATAGGGAACTTCATCATTTGATGAAGGGTCGACGGCACCGCCCTCATACTGTGAATCCATGGCCTTCCAAGCAATGCATTGTATCTCATGTCACCTTCGATGACATGAAACTTGGTGTCTTGAATTTTACCAGTCATGTTGACTGGGAGGATTATTTCCCCTTTCGTTGTCTCGCTTGCCATGTTGAATCCGTTGGGGACTCAAGGGGCGGGCACGATTTGGTCGAGCAATCCGAGTTGCTCTACCACCCTCTACCTAATGATGTTGGACGAGCTACTTGGATCCACGAGCACACGTTTAATTTGAAATTTATTCAAAAGAAAAGAAATTACCAGTGTGTCATTATGAGGTTGAGACAAGGTCTCGATGTCCTCTTCGTTGAATGAAAGGGTGTCTTCAGGTATGTAGCTCTGAGTTCGCTTTTCCCTGGTGAAGGATACTTTTGTTTGCTTAAAAATGGGTCCTATAAGGACGTCGACTCCACTAATAATCATGTGGATGATGTGTCGTGGTTCTTCTGTTTCATTTTTCTTGGTTTCCTCTCTTTCCCGAAATTGGTTTTTAGCTCGGTCGCTGAGGAACTCTCGAAGGTGCCCTTTGCTAATCAGTCGGGCCACCTCTTCTCAAAGCTGTTTGCAATACTCGGTCCTATGACTGTGGGTATCGTGCTATTCGCATATCAAGTTGGGGTTCCTCTGCGAAGGATCTGATAGCACGAGTCTTGGCCACCTGGTGTCCTTGATTTTAACTTATAGCCGATACGATGTCTGAAACATCGATGTTGAAGTTGTGCTCAGACACCTGGGGTGCCTCTACTGGCCATGTGTGCTTGTCGAACCCTTCTTTATTCATGAGTCCTCGAGGATTCTGTCCTCGGTCCATCCTTTGGTCACTTCGAGGTATGTTACGCCTCAGTATATTTCTCCGATTTTCTATGGACGGTTGATACCTTTCTTTGCTCGGCGTCGGCTCTCTTTCTGGGAACCTCGATTCCTTTTCTAAGAACCTGTTGGGATACACCAAGCCCGAGGGGCCTCCAATTGGTCATCCTCGACTCTGATCTTCGACTGATACCTGGTGTGTACATCCGCCCAAACTACGGCGGAATACTCGATCAAGTTTTGCTTCAACTACTTTAAAGCTATCGAGCTTCATTCATTCAAGCCCTGAGCGAAGGCTTGTACTGCCCAATCATCGGAGATCGGTGGTAATTCCATTCGTTCCAGTTGTAAGCGGGATAAGAACTCTCTCAACATCTCATTCTCTCTTTGTTTGATTTTGAAGACATCATATTTCCTTGTAGCGACCTTGATGGCACCAGCATGTGCCTTCACAAATGAGTCTGCCATCATGGCAAATGAATCTATCGAGTTCGGGGGCAGGTTATGATACCACATCATGGCCTCTTTGGATATTGTTTCTCCAAATGTTTTCAATAGGACGGATTCAATCTCGTCATCTCTTAAGTCATTCCCTTTCAGAGCACAAGTATAGGCAGTAGTGTTCTCATTGGGGTCCGAGGTCCCATTGTACTTCGGGAGATCGGGCATTCTGAATTTCTTCGGGATGGGCTTCGGGGATGCACTTGATCGGAATGGATTTTGCATGAACTTTTTTGAATCTACACCCTTCAGAATCGTGGGTGCGCCCGGGATCTGATCGACCCTCGAGTTATAGGTCTCCACTTTTTGTCGTTAGCTTCTATCTTCTTTTCGCCCGATTCAATCCTCTTTGCGAAGTCTTCGAGCATCTTCATAATGGCGGGGTCGGCTGCTGACCCATTATTGCTCGACCTTTCTGGTGCCTGTTCGACTCGAGGAGTCATTTCTGGTAGTGTTGTTCTTGGGGTTCTCTGATGGCTTTGTAACTAAGCAATAGCCACATGTTGTGATTGCAACATCTCAAAAATGACATGAAGGCTAACTTCTCTTTCCCTTTGAGCAAGGGCTCCCTACACTTTACGTTGTTCTCCATCACGCGCACTTCCGTCTGTATGAGAGCTCACATCGACATGTTTAGCGTTGCGTGATCCTTCATCGACAGGGATTTGCACTGGTGCCCCTTCAGGGTTTTGAGGTGGCACACCGGCAGCTGAAGCAGCTGTGCCATTCTCTCTGTGATCCTCAGGACCGTTGTTTTCATGTGCTTTTAGTGAGTTGGACATTTTATGACCTGAAATTGAAGATTCTTGTACAAGAAAAAGTGTAAAGAATAACTTGTGTTTTTAGAAAACCAGCACTAAAACAATCACTATTATTTTTAGCCCCACGGTGGGCGCCAAACTGTTTACCTTGGAAATGGTAATTACAATTATATTTCATTTTATGGTTCTAAAAATATGTGATCTATTTCAATACCAGTTGTTTAGGCGGTGGATGCTAAGTGAGAAGTTGGAAAACGAAATAAGAGCAAAGGGTACTGAGATTATGCAAATCGAGCAGTGGAGAGACGGGGTCTCGAGCTTGGTCAGAATAGCCTTGAGGTCGAGTTCAAGAGCTTGATGAGGGGCTGTCGAGAATGATATAGCAGTATTGAAGGCCTTGAAGATGGCTTATTTTTGATTAATAACGAGTAATAAATGAAGAAAACTAATGAACACAATAAATGAAAGGCAATAAATCATTTAAACAATTGTAGACTAGTTAGAGAGCAGAGAATGTTCTTGTTCTTGTATTGAATATCATACCTTACAAAGTGACAAGGGTCCCCTTTATATATGAGGGGAAATTCCAACATAGTACATGTGTAATTATTACAAAAGAGAGATGGTTGGTACAGCCATTTAATGCCACGATACGGGCTTATATTATTTTGCGTACTTGGTCAGCTTTAACCACGTGCCTTTTGGAAGTTTCCCGCCTTTCCATGACGGTCTTCGATCTATAATGCTTCGGGGTCGAGAACCCTCGATATGCCCCCTCGATGCCCAAACTCGAACCTTCGAGCCTTCTGAGCGCCGTAATGACCGTAAAATCGGGCTTTCCGATTTCAGACGTATATATAAGTACCAACGCGGAGACGTCCATTAACTCGCAGACCGCGAATTGGAGATTCAGAGGGGTGGTTTTGCGCACATGCATGGATGCGGACCGCGTTAGAAAGTGGCAGCCTCAAAATACCACAGCAGCCGCGATTGGAATTTCGCGGACCGTGGTTGCCAAGGTTCAGAGAGTTCGCAATTTATGCAAGAATGAGAAGGGCGGTCCGAGTTAATTAGATTTACGCGGCCGCGAAAGACTCTCACACGGACGCAATGAAAATTGCATGGTCCGTGAAATGAAGCTTAACCCGGTCCCAGATGTGAAGAACCACGGACCGCGATCAAAATTACGCAGCCGCGAAAGCAAGAGTGTGGCCGCGGTCAGAATTACGCGGCCTCAAAACCTCTGCAGGAGTATTTTTGTCCGAAAATTTCAGCTTAGTAAAAATAGACCTTTTTGTCACTTTTAGGTTAAGTTTAGTTTTGTTGAGCACGTGAAACGATTGGTTTTCCCTTTTTGGGCAATTTTGTACAAGATTTACCTTCAAAATTTAAATTTTCATCTTTTACTTTAATATTATGGATTATATTTCATCTTTATCTTTGATTTTTGCTGTTATTATGAGTAGCTAAACCTCATATCTAGGGTTGTGACCCAACCCTAGTGAGAGTATTTTATGGGTCTTGAATTTTAGGGCTTAATTGTTTATGGGTTAGAGATATTTAGCCAAATTCATGCTAGAATTATAGAATTAGTGGTTGCAAACACTGATTCATGCCTTTATAACTTAGGCTCTTCTTGAGAAAGAGGGACTAAGTCTAGGAAAATTAGTCTAACAAGGAATTGGGGTGAACTCAAGAGATTGATAGCCCCAATTAAAGGGTTAAACCTAGAGATAGTAATACCCAGATTGAGCTAATATCACTTGTATTGCATGAGCACCCATTTGGACTTGAGAAAGCAAAATTGGGCAAAGTCACTCAAACTACCGAGAGGTATAGAGTGAGTACTTGTGTGTGATGGTTATATTACGACCCCAATCAAAACAAGCTTGCCCTAGATTCTCGATACCCGTTAGATATCCACCTAGGCGAAAGTCACTACCTTAGTCCTTTTAAACACTTGAAAACTATCTCCAACAACATTGTACTTCGCTTTAATCTTAGCATACAATAGAAGTAGAAGTAGAAGTACATCAAAATCATGTTTGGAAGTGAAATTAGGAACAACATACGCATCTAGACCTATTAACTCCCTATGGAAATCGATTCTGACATTGTTGGGTAAAACTGCATCGACCATCCTCGCTACTCTATAGTGGTGTAGGTTTGGAACCGACCATTGACAGAGAATCAAGGCCAAATAAAGATCGTTATCAGTGGTATGTTTCAGCTAGAAGGAATAACCATACGGGACGTAATTCCACCCAGAACGATCGGAGGGGTGACCGAGGACAAAATTCTCGGGGACTCATGAGCAAAACTAGATTCGACAAATATGCAGATCCTGCAGAAGCACCCCGATTATCGGAGTACAATTTCAGTGTCGATGCCTCGGGTATCGTATCGACCTTCGAAAGGATTAAAGACACTAGGTGGCCCATACCTATACAAATCGATCCCTCTCAAAAGAATCCAAACCTGATGTGTAAGTACCATAGCACGCATGGCCATAGAACCGAAGACTACAGACAGTTGAGAGAGGAAGTAGCTCGAGTATTCAATGAAGGTTACCTCCGAGAATTCCTCAGTGATAGATCCAAAAATCACTTCAGGGAAAGAGACTCCAATAGAAAGAACCTGCAAGAAGAACCTCAGCATGTTATCCACATGATCGTCGACGGGGTCAACGTCCCACAAAGACATATATTCAAACGCATCAATGTATCGATCATAAGGGAGAAACAGACTCGAGATTATGTGCCCGAAGACACACTCTTGTTCAACGACGAAGAAGTAGAAGGAATCTTACAACCGCACAATGACGCCCTGGTAATTTCTATTTTGCTAAATAAAATTCAAGTTAAACGTGTTCTCATGGATCCAGGTAGCTCGGCAAACATAATCAAATCAAGGGTCATAGAGTAGCTCGTCCTGCTAGCCTAGATTGTACTGGCATCACGAGTCCTAAACGGCTTCAACATGGCTAGTGAGACAACAAAGGGAGAAAAAAGCTTGCTAGTAAACGTGGCCGGGACCATCCAAAACACAAAATTTCATGTCATCGAAGGCGATGTGAGGTACAATGCACTGCTCGGAAGGCCATGGATCCACAACACGAGGGCCGTACAGTCGACCCTTCACCAAATGATGAAGTTCCTAATAGTATATGGTTTGAAAATGGTTTAAAAGGAACAGCACGCGGCAAAGGAGATGTTTGTAGTCGACGAGGTGACACTGATACCAGCATCTTCGCCTTCAGGAAAGTCGAGCATCAAAGATAAGCAAGTGGCCAAATAGCAATCACCGTCCCAACCTCGACCGAATCAGATAAATAGGTAATCGAAGCAGATGAAGAAGATTTTCTCACTCCTCGAACTTTCGTCGTTCCCGAAGAATCGGATGCAACCAAATCAACGATCGAAGAGCTGGAACAGGTGATACTCATCGAGTATCTACCCGACCGTAAGGTATACCTGAGAACAGGGTTAACCCCCAAACTCGGGAAAAAAATCATTCAATTTCTTATTGATAACATGGATGCTTTGTGTGGTCCCACTTAGACATGACAGGAATCCCACCCAAGATTAGAACTTATCGATTGAGCTTGGATCCCAAGTTCAGACCGATAAAGCAAAAGAGAAGGCCTCAGTCTGAGGTGAAGTATGCCTTCATGAAGGAAGAGGTAACTAAACTTCTTAAAATAGGGTCCATTCGGGAAGTCAAATATCCCGAATGGTTAGCCAATGTAGTCATAGTCCCCAAAAAGGGAGATAAACTTAGAATGTGTGTAGATTATAAGGACCTGAATAAAGCATGTCTGAAAGACTCTTTTCCTTTACCTAACATCAATTGAATGATTGATGCTACGGCTGGCCACGAGATACTTACTTTTCTCGACGCCTATTCTGGGTACATTCAAATCCAGATGGACCCAGAAGACCAGGAAAAAACTTCTTTTATCACTAAGTATGGAACTTACTGCTATAATGTAATGCCCTTCGGGCTAAAAAATGTGGGGGGGATACATATCAACGCCTAGTTAACAAGATGTTCGAAGAACAGATAGGAAAATCAATGGAGGTTTACATTGACGACAAGTTAGTTAAGTCCCTGCACGTAGAGGACCATTTGACTCATTTGCAGGAGACATTCAAAATCTTGAGGAAATACAACATGAAGTTTAACCCCAAAAATTGTGCCTTCAAGGTCGGCTCGGGTAAATTCCTTGGTTTCATGGTGTCAAATCGGGGGATCGAGATTAATCTCGATAAGATCAAGGCCACCGAGGACATCACCATCTTGGACAGTGTAAAAGCCGTACAGAGGCTAACTGAACGGATAGCTGCCCTAGGCCGGTTCATATCGAGGTCGTCAGATAAGAGCCACAAGTTTGTTTCCTTACTTAAAAAGAAAAATAATTTCACACGGACTCCGGGATGTCAGCAAGCATTGGAGGAGTTGAAACGGTACCTATCGAGCCCACATTTGCTCCACACCCCAAAGGCAGATGAGAAGCTATACCGATACTTGGCGGTTTTCGAGATAGCGATAAGTGGAGTGTTAGTTCGAAAAGAACAAGGTACGCAGTTTCTAGTTTACTACGCGAGTCGAACCTTCAGAGATGCTAAACGAGGTATCCGCACCTAGAAAAATTGGCACTTGCATTAATAAGTGCATCTAGAAAACTAAAGCCACATTTTCAGTGTCATCCTATATATGTTATTACCACATATTCCCTTCGAATATATTGCACAAGCCCGAGTTATTGGGTCGATTGGCCAAATGGGCTGTCAAACTCGACGGGTATGATATTGAATATCAATCTCGAACTAGCTAAAATCTTGGGAGCGGAAGTTATCGAAGCTAAATGTGACTCCCTACTGGTAGTTAACCAGGTAAACGGTACCTTTGAAGTTCGAGAAGACAGGACGTAGAGGTACTTAGACAAATTACAGGTAACCTTACACTACTTCAAAGAATGGACCCTACAGCATGTACCTTCAGAACAAAATACTGAGGCCGATGCACTTGCCAACTTGGGATCATCGGTCGACGAAGATGAATCAGCTCTGGGACTATCGTCCAACTCTCGAGGTCTGTAATCGAGGAAGGGCATGCTGAAATCAATTCTATAAGATTAACCTGGGATTGGAGGAACAAATACATCGAATATTTGAAGAACGAGAAGTTGCCGCCGGATCCCAAGGAATCGAGGACCTTACGAACTAAAGTCGCTCGATTCACATTAGACGAAGACAGAATTTTATACAAAAGGACGTTCGATGGTCCATTGGCAGTATGGTTGGGGCCGGGACATACTGACTATGTTTTCCGAGAAATCCACAAAGGCACTTGTAGGAACCATTCTGGCGTCGAGTCACTAGTTCGAAAGGTCATTAGAGAAGCATACTATTGGGATAGCATGGAGAAAGACTCCAAGGAGTTCATTCGAAGATGCGACAAATGTCAAAGGTTTGCACTAATGATTCACCTGCCTGGTGAACAGTTTCACTCGGTCCTATACCCATGGCCATTCATGAAATGGGGAATGGACATCGTCGGTCCTCTTCCATCGGCCCCAGGTAAAGCTAAATCCATATTATTTATGACTAATTATTTCTCTAAATGGTTTGAAGCACAGGCCTTCGAGAAAGTCATAGAAAAAGAAGTGATTGACTTCATATGGGATCATTGCATGTCGATTCGGGATACCTACGGAGATAGTGTGTGATAATGGCAAACAATTCATCGACAGTAAAGTGACCAAATTCCTCGAAGATCACAAAATAAAGAGGATACTATCGACGCCATATCACCCTAGCAAAAACGGACAGGCCGAATCAACAAATAAAACTATCATTCAAAACTTTAAGAAAAGGCTAAACGAAGCCAAAGGGAAGTGGAGAGAAAAATTGTCTGAGGTTCTATGGGCATATCGGACAACATCGAAGTCCAGTACCGGAGCAACTCCTTTTTCTTTAGTCTATGGCTTCGAAGCCTTAATACCTGTCGAAGTCGGAGAGCCCAGCGCCAGGTTTTGATACGCAACGGAAGAATCAAACCACGCGGCAACGAACCAACCTCGAATTGTTAGATGAAAGATGAGAAGCGGCACTCGTTTGAATGGTCGCGCAAAAGCAACGAATCGAGAGGTATTACAACAGAAGAACCAATCTTCGACACTTCAAAGCCGGGGACTTGGTCTTAAGGAAAATCACCATCAATACTCGAGACCCTAATGAAGGGAAACTCGGTCCTAACTAGGAAGGACCCTATCAAATCCTCGACATAGTCAGGAAAGTACCGTACAAGCTTGGAACAATGGACAGCGAGCCATTGTCGAATAATTGGAACGTATCGCTCCTCAAGCGATATTACTGCTAAAGTATGGATTTCTCATTTTTTCATTTAGTTAGCTAACCTATTGCAGGTATCTGGTACAAAAATTGAGGCCTCAGGTTTTAAAGTACGCGTTGCACTCTTTTTCCCTTGGACAGATTTTTATCCCAAATGGGTCTTTCCGGCAAGGTTTTTAACGAGGCAACAACTATGTGCTACCTGGGGGTAGTTCAACAGTATCCAAGGTTTCTTTGAAATCAACCTTGAATACTGGGGGGCATCACCCTCGGATGTTATGTAAATGGGTCTCGATAGGAAGAATTTTGTAGTGGGCCAAACAGTCGAACGAACCGTGTTCATATAGACTAGCTGAGTCCTGACAACAAAACATGTACGCATGTATGAATAATACAAAGAAGCACACTCTTTTTTCTCAAACATCTCATGGTTGAAGTAGAATTTTTATTATACAAGTCATGTGCTTATGATCTATTGTGCAAAACTAACAGTTGCGAAAAATGGCCCAAGGTCCAAGTGCAAGCATACCTCGAACACTCAGGGACTACCTACTCGAGCTATCTAAGTTCGAAATTATAAGACCTAAAAGAGTCATTCCCCGATATATAGGCCAAGGCCATCACACTCGGGTTCGAAATGTTATCGAAAAACAAGTCCAAGAGACGTACTCGAAGGCTACGGCCATATTAAAGCTACGATCATATAAAAGGGCTATGGCCGAAATATGTGGCTCAGAGACGTCTGAATTCTGCCATAAACTAAAGGCCTTCTAACATTTTGAAAACCCGGTTAAAAAAAGGCTACCCTCGACAAAGCAAATAAAAACGGGCTTCGATAAAATCAGCCCTCAAAAATTTGAAGTCTTCGATAATATCAAATTGCAAAAAAGCCTTAAGAGGTATTAGATTATCTTAACACAGACAAGTTAAGAAAAAATTAGGTTTCGATCATTGAACCCTCAAGAAATCCAACGGGTACAAAAAACACATGCTAAGGCATAAATTTCACTAAGTCTTTTAGTCGAAAAGAGGGAAAATTATAGCCATTTTCAGAGGCCGAATTGGCCCAACTTAAAGAGACTAAGGGCCAATATAAAAGAGCTAAGGGCCAATATAAAAGAGCTAAAGGCCGATCTAATAAGCCTAAAGGCCGATATGATTAGAGTTTGAAATCTCGCTCTCACTCAATTCGAACCCAAGGGTTCGATTATTACGAGCTTAAACAAAACGATTAACTACAACTCGAATATTCTCATGAAAGGTATAGCGGTGCGCTCGAAAGGTTAAAAATCATTGATAAAAAATTAAGGGTCTACCCTATCCTATAAAACTATCTGAGCTCGGTGATTTGAACTCAAAACAAGTCGTCCCCGAGACGAGTTCTCAAATGAGTTTCGGACTAGGGGACTTGCCTTAGTAACTCGGCGACTTGCCCTCAGAAAAATGAAAAACCTAAAGGTGTATTTCGATCACGAGTTGAACTAAAACAATGAGAACTTTTTTAACGAAGGCAATTAAACATACAAAGGCATGAAGAAAAACTTATAAAGGTATCGAAAAGAAATTTTTCATTGTAAAATATATGAACAAAGGGCCATCCAGGACCTTACAAAAGAAAAAATAAAAAGGAGTTACAACATAATCAGGCTACCCCCCCACCCCGAGACCGGTCACTCCCGAGCGACTTCTCCGGGAGCGACTCCTTTAGAGGCCTCATCTCCTTCATCCTCGGATCTGCTAACAGAGCCCTCATCATCAGAGTCATGGTTGCAGCCTCATCCTCCAAAGTTTTCGCCTTCTCCATATCAGCAGAGAGGTCGAAACCACGAGCGTGCACCTCTTCAAAAGCCTCTCTCTGAGATCGCTGCCTAGCATGAGCAAGAGTGCATGATAACCTAATCTTAGCTGAAGCAGAGATCTCATATGCCCGAATATTGGCGGCCTCTACGTCGGCTCGATAAGAGGCCACAAGTGCCTCTGACTCAGCTTTAGCCTTAGCAAGGATGGCTTCAACCTCCTCGGTCCTACGAGCTCGAGCTAGAGTTTCCTCCCTCACACTCTGGAGCTGACGCTCAGCCGAAGTTAACTGGGCTCAAAGTGCATCCTTCTCCGAGGCAAGACGTTCCATGTGCTATCTCTACCCTAGAGTTTCAGCCTCCTTCATCTTGGCCTCTTCTCGAAGCTGCAGCACCAGTTCGCCCTTCTGCTGAAACTGGTAAACTGAAGAGTTCGTCACCAAATTTGAATTAATGTTTTAGAAAGTTTCAAGAAATTACGTTACCTTCTCGAGGAGCTCGGTATGATCTTGACGATATCTTGTAAGTTCAGATCGGATGGTCGCAATCTCCTCCTCCTTTCGAACGTAAAGGAGTTTTAGGTCATCCCTCTCCTTTACGAGCTTTTTGAGGTCGGCCTCACATCGGGTCAGCTCCATCCGAGATTTGAAATATGCCTCTCAATGGAGCACCAAAGCTTGCACATGAAGAAAGAAGTTAGTCTTGAAAAGATACGAACTAGATGTGAGCAAAAAGGAAACATACTTACTTGTTTCGAGAGACGCTGGGCTTTGTTGAAAACGAACGACACGTCTGTCTTGGGATCGTCCTCAACCCCGGCAAAGCACTCTCGGAATATGTCGCTCCCTTCATGGGCTAGCTCAGCATCAGGAGTTCTCATAGACCGAGCGTCTCGTAATTGCCCTTCGAAAAATGAAGGACCGGGCGATGAATTGTCTATATTTATTGCCACAAGCGAATTGCTCGGGGCGTTCTCCTCTCCTCTAAGGGCCTCGGAGCTGGACCCTTTGGGAGCAACTGCCAATCTTTTGGCGCAACAAGAAGCGACCTTACTGCCCGATGGCTTGGGGACTCCGCTCAGATCTCCCTCCGAAATCCCCCTAACTCGAGATCGAGCCGACTCATCCACTACCAGCTCGACAACCTAGGAAGCTACAGTGTTTCCCTCCTCAGGGACCATCAAAATGCAGTCATCATCACCTTGTGCTGCCGCGTCCTCCTCCCGAAGTCTTTGAGCCACATCCGCGAGCACAATGGCAGGGTAAATCCTCGATTTTCGAGCCTTGCTCTTCCTGAGCTTTGGGGTACTAGGGGACGAACCCTTTGCCGCTTCTTCTCTTTGGGTAGCTGGTGAACCCCCTCTTCACCAGGGGGGGGTGACCTCATGGCTACATTCTCTCCAAGGCTTACACAAAAAGACTAAGTTAAAACTGGTATTCTTACGGAAAGACATCGGCATATGGACAAAGGTACTCACCATGGTTCTTAGCTTCCCATCGACCCTTGGCCAAATCTCGCCATCAGCACTCGGAGTATGAAGAGGTGAAGGCTAGTTGGCAAACCAAGCCTTCGAGATCCGGGATAGCACCGGGAACCAAGCAGAAGCTGCACAACGAAATAGAACTTAGATCGAGGAGAGAATCAATCAAGCAATAAATCAAACACCAGCGACGAAAATCGGACTTACATTTCATATTCCATTCCTCGGGGAATGGCATCTTCTCGGCAGGAATCAAATCGGAGGACCGGATTCGGACGAACTGACCTATCCAGCCCCGATCCTTGTCTTCATCTATGCTCGAGAATAATGTTTTCGTAGCCCGACGCTGGAGCTTTATGAAACCACCTTGATAGAGTCGAGAACTGTAAAACCTGATCAGATGGTCGAGGGTAAAAAACATCCCCTCAATTTTTCTCGAAAAGAATCTGAGCAGGATCACGATGCGCCAAAACGAAGGGTGGATTTGCCCCAGGGTCACTCGATATTGGCGGAAAAAGTCGAGTATGACTGGGTCCACGGGCGCCAATGTGAAAGGGGTGTAAACACCAAGAAACCCTTTCACATAAGTGGTGATATCCTCCCCAAGCGAGGGAACCACTACCTCTTTGTCACCCCAATTGCAAGCCTTTTTCACTTGCTCGAGATCGTCTTGAGATATTGAGCAAATATAACGGGACACGGTCTCACACCGACCGGGAACAGAAGGGGGCCTGTCCACCTTGAACTCAAAAGTCAGTTCACACGGCCCAGGAATACACTCTGCAACGCACGGCTCCACTGGCGTCTTGTCACCGCCCGGCTTCAAAGAGGAAGCTCTTTCCTTTTGCGGCATTGTTTAAGAGGTCTTAGCCATGGATATAAGAAGGAAAAGCATAAAGTAGGGGCAAGATTGGAGGAGATATGAAGAAGGCAAGAAAAGTTAAAGGTTGAAAGTTTTAATCAAGCAGGGGTGAAGTTTAAAGGAAAGTAACGTTTGAAATCAGTTGGAGAGGTGGTAGTTATAGATTTCAAAAGACAGTTCGGTATCACTAGTGGCCGACAGGTGACTGACAAGCATTGATGGTTCTTGGGAATCGAACCGACGAGACGTTCCGATCACATCCATCGTTTACGTCACGGAGACGATGTAATAACCGAGGTGCCGAGAAATCGAGGTTTAAATCGTTTCTTATCATTCCATTCTAAGAAACGCGGGGACTATTTGTGTACGGTAAAAATCGAGGATACCCGATTTTTCTGGGCTCGAGGGTATACCTCGAGATTGAACCTGTATCAAAGCAAGTCCGGGTTTGAGGAACGTGAAGACCGAGGGATCGAGATTAGGCTGGATCAACGTCGCAGTAACAGAATCACGAGATATCCGCAATCGACCGCCAATCTCGGCGAGAATCTCAGGAGCGATAGAACCGTTAATGGTTAATGGTATTAATCATGTATTTTACTTCTGAAATTAGAGTCATACCTTATTTAGGATTCCTCTACTATATAAAGAGGAATCCTGCTCATTTGTAACACACATATTATCATTACTATCATCATATGCACTTACTACTTACGCCACCACTGAGAAATACAAAGCATTATGTTCTTTTATTCGGTCTTAATTAATTTACAGTTCTTGTTATTCATATTGCTATTGCTGCTCTTACTATTCTTGGCATTTGATCTCGAGTCTAATACAGATCGGAGTCGATAACTTGCAATTATACGGGTTTGATTCATTTAAATCGTTTAATCCCTTTGTCTATTTAGCTATTTATCAGTTGATACTAAATTAATCACATGTCTTTATAACCACATTACAAATTTAATTGTTATCCGTATTTTGAGGTAAACAAATGCCACATAACTTCTTTTTTGTCTATCAAAAATCACTCAACTTTGGGTAATTGATCATTAAAGTCATATAACTTTCTTTTGTCTTTCAAAAATTATTATGCTTTACCTAGTTCACTTAAATGGTCATCCTTGTTGGATTTTATACTTTCTAGTGAAATTTAGTGACATGGTAAAAAATTAGTTTTAAGAAAAAATTATTACTATACTACTTTAAAACCTAAATCATTTAAAAATTCAAAGCACCAGTTTACTCAACACCTGGCACATCCCACATACTTGGGTCGACTACCTGCTTCACCATTCCATATGCAGTTTTAGTTAATTTGAAATTTTTTTGTATTTTTGAACAATAATTTATATCAGTTCCATCTCAAAAATTATGTTATATTAAATTTAATAATTGAACAAGGCTAGGGAAAGAGCAAGGCGAAATTCTAGAAGTCAACATACGATAGGTGATATGACAACACGTGAAAAAATTTCAATTACTTTTACCCTTCTATTCATAATTTAACGAAAAGAAAGGGAAGTGTAGATCATCTGCTTCAGTTACATATTCTAATTTATGAATTTTCAAAATAATACTACTCCATATCTTTATTATAAATTTATAATTCTATTGATCTATTACTACAAATTTATAAATGTATCTGGAACACACTGATTTAAAATTTGAATGTCATTTCAAGAATGGGTAAAGACGTACGTACAAAAAACCAACGAAAGGACAATTGATCACGGAAGCTGTGCTTTGGAAACTCATATTGGGATCACACAAAGCAAGCTAGCAAGTAGCAACACACAACTATTCCATGAGAAAAGTAGTGCTCCGCTAACTTACAAAAAGAAAAAGAATGTTATCACGACTCCAACGTTTTCCACTCATTTTCGTCCCTTCGTTTTTCACCCCGCTACAATTTCATTTTAGCTTTCTTTTGTTTTGCCTTTTCACCCAAAAAATGGCATTAATCATTTCTTAGTATTAACTTCTTGTAAATATGTCTTAATGTTGTAAGACGCAAAGCAATTGAGTGAAAATTCAGTCTATTACAAATCAAGCAACGAACACATCAATAATTAAGTACCTTATACGGGAAAGGTAAATCCATGGTTAGTGGTGGCAAGCTGGATTAAAAAGACAGTTATCTATCTGTATTATCTACTAAAAATATGAGTTGGATAATGTATTTTTTAAAACGGGTCAAATATGAATAAAAACCATATTATTCACTTATAAAATATATAACTAATGAATTTAACTTTTATATTTGTAAAGACTCAAATTAGGGGTTCCTCAAATTTGTGAGAGTAGGAATTCTCCCAAAAGTGATCATACTCTAGAAGCCATGGATAATATAGATATTCATACTATCCGATGGTTAACTCATTTTTTATCCGTATTAAATATGGGTCGGGTCGAATAATATATTCATTTTTTTGCCTTACCCATTGTAGATATCAAAATTTTAAAGGATCAAGTTAAATCCTAAATTCAAGATACTACAGGATTCTTGAAATCCTAGGAGTCTAGAAGAGTTTCTTGGAGGTTACTCTACCTTAAACCCTAATCCCTACCTATAAAAAGGGTCACATATTTCCGTTGAAGAGTCATCTGCAAAATGGAGATCATCTCAAAAATCCCATAAACTCAGAGGATATTTACAAAAAGATCAAGAAGTGGCCGGATAATTCTGGATAATCAAATAATTCAAGAAGATCCACAACATACTTCATGGATATCAAATAAATCCATGAAAGCCTGCATCATGCTACATTCCAGAAATACGCTGCTCCAGCCCTCGAATCACAGAGATAATCAGAAGAGAAGAATCAAGGGAACAAACAGAATTGTACCTGCGTCATTTTATCAATAAAATTATGTTTCATCATATTTATATTGTGGTTGAAATTTATTTTTGTATCACATATAATTTGTTGCAAACAAATTGGCACGCCCAGTGGGACCAGTTCTGCCATTCATCTCTTCCTCCTGTAAATCGAAATTCTAAGTTTCAAAATCATTTGTTGCGATTGTCAAGTACTTCATGTCTCGTCTTCAAGTTTCGGCAAACCTACACCCCAACAAACCTTGAATTAGGGTGCATTTATAGATACTGAAATTTTAAAGGATCAAGTTAAATCCTAAATTCAAGATACTACAGGACTCTTGAAATTCTAGGAGTCTAGAAGAGTTTCTTGGAGGTTACTCTACCATAAACCCTAAACCCTACTTATAAAAAGGGTCACAATTCCCTTTAGAGAGGCATCTCAAAAAATGGAGATCATCTCGAAAATCCCATAAACTCACGGGATATTCACAAAGAGATCAAGAAGTGGCCGGATAATCCTTGATTATCAAATAATTCAAGAAGATCCACAACATACTTCATGGATATCAAATAAATCCATGAAAGCCCGCATCATCTTACGTTCGAGAAATACGTTGCTCTAGCCCTCGAATCACAGAGATAATCAGTAGAGAAGAATCAAGAGAACAACCAGAATTGTACCCCATCATTTTATCAATAAAATTATGTTTCTTCATATTTATATTGTGGTTGCAATTTATTTTTGTATCATATATAAATTATTGCAAACACTCATTTTCAACTTGTCCATATCCGACCCGACCCGACCCGACCGTCTGCCACCCCTATCCATGAACAAGAAAAAACATGAACAATTTATTAAATATATTGTGTGTCTTGAAAGCGAATAAAGAGGATGAAGGTGTTTTTATGTGTCAGATTATTCACAAAGAAAACTGCCTTGGGTAGGCAAAGTTGTTGAACAATTACAGAAGAAAAAATTAATCTGTAGCTGTTACAAAAATTAAAATGAAGTCGTTATGAAGAAATAATTTTAGCAAAACCAGATTTGGTTTAGGCCTCATGTATATTTCGCGCGCAGGGGGGGAAGGACAAATCGACTCGTTTTGCTATCAGAATCAACTTCTCATGTGCGCGAGACCACTCATTTTTACTAGTTCTTACTAGCCTAACAAAGAGTAATTCATTATAAAATGAAGAAAAAAACTTTCCACAACTAATGAAGGACACTTTATCTTTTACAACAAAAGATAAAGAAGTAAAGAAGAAAAGGGACTAAAAAAAAAATCTTTGACTTTAAATATAAAGTATATAATTATACCAACAATAGTGTCATGGGTTGCAAAATGTTTTTGTTGCCTACAGTATTACTCCATAATATTCTTTCTTTAATTAGTGATGAAGAAAATGGCTAGGCTCCCATCCTTTCTACTACTCCATCTCGAACTTGCCAAAATATATTTAATTAATTATGTATGCATTGATCTTGATATACCCAACATGTCTGAACCCTTTTGTACTAATTAGCAATCTCAAGGTTGTCTAACTACACTTAATTACTGATACGTAGAAAGTGTATGTTACCTCAGCTTAAGACAATTGAACCTTATTAATTACTTTCCCCAAATTTTGTCGCGATTATATGGTAGGTAACGTTAGTTATACGGTCCATTTGTACTGATGTACTTTGTAACCAAAATTCCTATACGAGGTAGAGAGAGGCTCCTCATACAATTGGCACCAATTTCAGGTAGCTCGCCTCCCACTCTAGATCTTGAGATTGACAAACAAAATAAAGGGGCGTATACTACTAGTGCTCAATTATTTTATTTTGTTCATATTATCCTACCGGCAGTCCACTGTTTACTTCATCGAACCTTGTATTTGACTAAAACTTCAGCTTTTCCGCTTTCTAAAATAGAAGATAATCAATTGAATTTCTCGATTAAATTGAGGATTTCACCCCAAAGTTAGATATTGAGAGTTAGCAAACGATATACTCCATCACTTAATCATAATAAAAAAAATAAAAAATAAAAAGAGGACAGAAACATTCGCATTTTGAAATCATATGAATTTTGTCGCCAGAGTTTACACCTGTGAACCCAGAAACAAGATGAAAACGAAGTAGCTAGTAAACTACATACACAAGATGATTAAATTGGACTTCAGAATAATATATTCTAGTACGCCTTTAACTAATCTATGCTTGCAGACAATAATATGACGAGTCTATAAATATATTAAAGATATTATATCCTAAATTTGGGAGATGGAAAAGCTTATATAAGATGATGAAGGCCTTTAAGCAGTCGTATCATTTTATGAAAATATTCGGTGTTTAAGAAATACTGTAAAGATTTTTGATTTATAAATTAAATAGATTTAACTAACCAAAAATCTCCTTTCTATTTAAAATGGCATTTATGTGTCAGATTAAATTTTATAGGTATATCCCATTGAGAGTCTAAATTAATAAAATGCCTTATTTTTCAAACGAAATAAAAAATTAGTGGGAAGATACTGATGGATCTAGTCTAGTATTGTAATTGTTTTGTTTAAGAACAGAAGTTACTAAGTAATTAGTGCAAAATCAAGAAATGTTAAATGTACACAGACCCCGTACCCCCTTTCTCCCTTCACCCTACTAACAATAATTGTACCTGGCAAGTACGTCTATCTGTACCTCTCAACTATGCCTTCTTTCCTTCAACTCCCAATTACTCCATCTATATAAAGACACGCCCACACTCTTTCTCTCCAACCTCCCTCAACTTCCTCACACACTTAATTCTCATTTCTATTTGAAGTAACTATTCCCTTTCATTTTCTCCTCCAAAATGAAGAAACTCATTCGACGTTTATCGCGCGTGGCTGATTCCTCCTCCAACTACTCCTTGCTCCGTTCCGAATCCCGGTCGGCGTCGCGTCCCCGTCGACTCCAATCGTTCCGAACCGGAAAGCTCAGATCCGGCGCCGGAGTTCCTGAAGGACACCTCCCTGTTTACGTCGGAGATGAGATGGAGAGGTTTATCGTTAGTGCTGAGCTTCTTAATCATCCGATCTTCGTCGAGCTGCTTAATAAATCTGCTCAGGAATACGGTTACGAGCAGAGAGGCGTTCTTCGGATCCCTTGCCACGTTCTCATCTTCGAACGAGTACTTGAGGCTCTTCGACTCGGTGATGACCTCCGGGATCTTCTCAGTGCTTTCTCCGATGACTTACTTTAGCGTTAGCTGTGTCGAAGATAGATATTTCTGTTTTTCTTTTTCTTTTTCCTTTTGCTCTACTTTTTTCTTTGCTACTACTAAAAACAGTGGGAGTTGCGGTTAGGTAGAGCAGATCTCGACGATACTATTAGTTAAGAGATCGTTTTTTCTCTAGTTTTCCCCTTTTTGAATTGTGTAAATATTCTGGGATGGAAAAGGTGGAGGAGGAAGATTTCAGGAAAAGTAGAAACACGAAATGTGATTGACATATACTACTGGAGTACATTTTTGTTTATCTGTTCTATTTTTTTCTTTCAATTTTGTTGTTTCTGAATTAATTGCTAGTTAGATTTACAAGTAGGTAATTCATCTTCTAAATCAGAATTGAAACTTTTTTCGAAGCGCTGGCTCTCTGAGTGCTGAGTTTGGCCGGATATTGGCGTGATTTGCGGTAGGTGGAGGGGCCTATCTGTAATTCCCGAGATTCGCGGCCAAATTTCTTTCTCATCCGGCCCTAGTTTTGAGCTGGACGTAATTACATATTTGGATCTGTAAAAGTTAAGGGCAGTTCCGTAATTTGAAGATATCAACTCATACTATATTGTATTAGGGAATTGGGATATAATTCTGAGGAGCTGAAGGGTGTGTTTGGTATAACGAAAAATATTTTTTCGTGGAAAATAAGTAGTAATCTTGTTTATTTTTCGGTATTTGGTACAAAAATTAAGGAAAATAATTTCTCAAAAGTATTCATAAATCATAAACTTTCAAATCAACAATCTTTCTAACTCACAAATTTCATAAATTTCTAAACCGCTAAACTTTCAAACACGTAAACTCTATAATTTCTAAACCAGCAAACTTCCAAATACATAAACTTCCGAACTCATAACTTTGGAACTCGTAAATTTCGAACATGTAAAATGAAAAATAAAAAAACCAGAAATGAAATATAAAAATAAAAATAAAATAAAAAAA
>ML305002.1:3217-22342 GCA_005239505.1 Nicotiana paniculata
ATTAAACATCGTAATCTTAGTGCGTTCTAGTAGATTAATTTCATAGGAATATAGGCGTTAATATATTGAGAATAGGCGAGTAGTACTTCGGGAGAAGGCTACGAGAGCAATTATCGATTAATTAGCAACCATGAGTGAATTATATGAAAGGGAGAGTTAATTAGAATGCAATACGAGTGGTGAATTGATCACAACCCTGGAATATTTGTCTCTACTGAATACACACAACAATATTTTTGTCACTTGATAATTAGTTAGTTCATAGAATCGTAGTATAAATTAGTTACATTCCTGGATTTTGTTTTTGCTCGGTTAAATAACAATTAGAGTGGTTCAACAAGTAGTTTACGCAAGTCCTTGTGGATTCGACATTCGATTTAACATTATATTACTTGCTACGACCACGTATACTTGCGTGTGCGTTTTGGACCAACAACATGCATATATGAGGAACAAGCAGGAGCCCCCAAAGCCTCCTTCTCCAAAACGAACCGTCAACGTGATACACGGAGGTGAATAAGTAAACGGAGTGATCTGGAAAACAACCACAAAGTTCAAAATTACACATGGAAAACGGAAAATATGGAAGAGGACGATATAACCTTCGATGATGCAGATATCGGCGAATTAATGCTTCCGCACAACGATGCTCTGGTAATATCTTTACTTATTCATGAAACTAACGTAAAAAGAGTGTTGATTGATCCAGGCAGTTCAGTCAATATCATTTTGCTAAGAGACGTGGAAGAAATGCTACTGGGGAATCAAGTAATCCCAAGGGCACGAGCCATATCAGGGTTTGATAACTCTACGCTTATAACAAAAGGAGAAATTGAGCTTAGCACATATGCTAAGGGGGTGATCAAAAATACCAGGTTCCAAGTCATCAATACTGACATGGCTTATAACGTGATCGTGCGAAGGCCATGGATCCACGACATGAAAGAAATACCATCCACGTTGCATCAGGTAATTAAATTCCCCTCTGAATGGGGGATTCAGCAAATTAGAGGCGATCAGCATACTGCAAGAAATATAAACTCTGTGGTACACTACAACAAGAAAATAGAGGTGGAAGAATTACGAGATAAGGGAATCTCCCAAGAAGGTAACGCCACCCAAACAGGCATGGAAGAAATTACTACCCAAATAGGTACGGAAGGTATTATTGCTAAAACAGGTATGAAAGAAAATACTTACGAGAAGGAGAATCAAGTTACCACGGAAGGTGTACTACACCACACAGATGCAGATTCCAGACCGGAATTCATTCATGAACCGGAGGAAGATGAGCACAGAAAAACAACTACAGAGGAGCTCGAAGTTGTTCCATAATCTGAACAAAATCCTGAGCAGAAAGTGTATATAGGCACGAGGCTGGGCCCCGCTCGAAGAGGTAAGTTAATTGATTATTTAAAGGCTAACGCAGACTGCTTTGCATGGTCCCACTCAGATATAACAGGCATCCTACCGGAAGTGATGACTCATAAATTAAATGAAGATCTATCCTTCGTACCTGTTAAGCAGAAGGAAAGAAAGCAAGCACCATTCAAGAACAAAGTGATCGACGAAGAGGTATAGAAACTCTTGAAGATTGGTTCGATACGAGAGGTAACGTACCCTAACTGGCTAGAAAAAACCGTGGTAGTACCTAAAAAGAATGGAAAATTAAGAGTATGCGTAAATTATACTGACTTGAATAAAGCATGCACCAAAGATTCATTCCCACATATAGATCAAATGATTGATGCCACAGCAGGTCATGAATTATTGAGCTTCTTAGATGCATATTCTATTTATAATCAGATTAAAATGAATCCCTCAGATGAGGAAAAAACTTCCTTCATTACAAACAGGGGGACTTACTGTTATAAAGTTATGCCTTTTGGCTTGAAAAACGCTGGAGCCACCTATCAAAGGTTAGTGACTAAAATGTTCTAAGAACATCTTGGAAAAACGATGGAAGTCTATATTGATGATATGTTGGTAAAATCAACACAAGCACAAGACCATTTCCAGCATCTCTCTACTGCTTTTGATATTTTACGTAGGTATAATATGAAGCTAAATCTAGAGAAATGCATTTTTGGAGTGCAATCAGGTAAAATTTTTTTGGGTTTCCTTGTATCGAACAGAGGAATAGAGGTAAATCCTGCTCAAATTAAAGCTATAGAGGAAATACCTGATATTTTAACAAATAAAAAGGAAGTTCAAAGACTAGCAGAGAGAATAGCAGCTTTGGGAAGGTTTATTTCTATGTCTTCTGAAAAAAGTTTTAAATTCTTCTCAGTTCTCAAAAAGCAGAATCAGTTCGAATGGACTGAAGAATGTCAGCAAGCCCTCAAGAATCTGAAGATTTATCTATCGAAACCACCATTACTTTCAAAGCCAAAAGAAGGGAAAAAATTGTACATCTACCTGGTTGTCTCAGAAATTGCTGTAAGTGCAATACTGGTAAGAGAAGAAAAAGGTAAACAAATCACCTATCTATTATGTAAGTAAAACTTTTCTAGATGCTGAGACTAGATATCCACATCTGGAAAAGTTAGCCTTAGCTTTAATAATGGCATCTAGAAAATTACGATCATATTTTCAATGCCACCCAATCACCGTTGTGACTTCATATCCTTTAAGAAGTATTCTGCATAAACAGGAATTGTCAGGAAGATTAGCCAAGTGGGCCATAGAATTAAGTGAGCATGAAATAATCTATCATCCTAGGACTGCAATTAAGTCTCAAATACTAGCTGATTTTGTTGCTGACTTTAATAATAGCATTGTACCTGAAGTAGAAAATACAACTCTTTAACGGTGCTAATCCAGGCCTATGGACCTTGTTCACCGATGGTTCCTCAAATATAAAAGGTGTCGGCTTAGGCATAGTCTTAATATCACACACGGGTGAAAATACACGGCAAGCTATCAAGTGTCATCTTATAATTAACAATGAAGCAGAGTACGAAGCTTTTATTGCAGGGCTTGAACTCACACGGGAGCTTTCAATAGAGCAAATTGTGATCAACAGCGACTCCCAACTCGTAGTAAATCAGATACAAGGGACTTACATTGCTCGAGAGACTCGAATGCAACAGTATCTTGAAAAAGTGCGAGAGCTCGTGAGACAATTCAAAACATGGAAGGTAATGCAAATACCTAGAGAGGAAAATGCAGAAGCAGATGCATTAGCTAACCTCGCAGCAGTCACGGAAGTAACGAACAAAGACAATACAATTGTCGTTCAACTATTTCATTCAATAATAGACCAGGACAGGAATGAGGTAACTTTCAACAACCTAACCTGGGACTGGAGAAACGAAATTCTTATTTTTTTTGCAGAATGGCACCGTACCTGAAGACACGAAAGCAGCTCGAGCACTTCGCCGCAAAGCGGCACGGTACTGCCTTATTCGCAACTCACTTTATCGTAAGATGTTCGGAAGACCCCTAGCTAAATGCCTCGGACCTAACCAAACGGAATTTGTGATGAAATAAATCCACGAAGGACACTGTGGAAAACACTCAGGGGCAAGATCCTTAGTGAAAACCCTAATCAGGGCTGGATACTATTGGCCTAAGATAGAAGAAGAAGCCAAAAATTTCGTATCCAAATGTGACAGCTGCCAAAGGTTTTCCAATAACATGCATCGACCAGCGGAATTATTGCATCCAATAATATCCCCATGGCCTTTCATGAAATGGGGTATGGACATAGTGGGACCTCTTCCCACAGCTAAAGCACAGGTACGGTTTTCGTTCATGCTAACCGACTATTTTACAAAGTGGGTAGAGGCATAAGCGTTCAAACAAGTGCGAGAAAAGGAAGTTAAAAGCTTCTTATGGTGGAACATAATATGCCTCTTTGGAATACCAAAAGAAATCGTGTGCGATAATGGCCCAATATTCATAGGCTCGCAAATCACAGAATTCTTCGAAAGTTGGCAAATCAAGCGGATCACTTCAATGCCGCACCACCCCGTGGCTAATGGTAAAGCTGAGTCAACGAATAAGGTCATCATCAACAATCTAAAGAAGCGGCTGGATAAAGCCAAAGGAAACTGGCCTGATGAGTTACCAGCGGTACTATGGGCATACAGAACAACTTCAAAAATAGCCACGGGAGAAACTCCGTTCGCACTTGTTTATGGCTCAGAAGCCTTAATACCTGTGGAGATTGGCGAACCAAGCATAAGGTTCTCAACAGCCATGGAGGGAGAAAACGACGACGAATTGAGGACCAATGTGAACCTGCTTGAACCATGGAGAGAAGCAGCACTGATACGGATGGCAGCTCAAAAACAAATTATAGAGCGTTATTACAATCGTAAAGCTCATCTCAGGTACTTCAAGATTGGGGACTCCGTCCTCAAAAAAGTCTTTCAATCAACAAAAGAAGCAGGTGCAGGAAAGCTAAATCCAAACTGGGAAGGACCTTACAAAATCGAGTCATAGCTGGGAAAGGCGCCTATGAGTTGGAAGTTATGGATGGCAGAGTTATACCAACAAGATGAAACGCCATCCACCTAAAGAAGTATTACTTCTAAGGAAAAGAATACCCCCTGTCAGGTATCAAACGTTCGATTTTATTTTGAACATTTAAAAATTTTACTAACTTTTTTAGATGATAGGCATAAAGCTAACCCATCACCAGATGATGATATTAGACCTGCAAAGACGCGAGGAAATAACACAATTCCTGGTCTAGGGTTACACTTTCTGATGGACGTTTTAAAGGGTTAAGCAGTCATCATCTAAAAAACTATATACCTTCGAGTCCGGAATGTTTTTCCTTTTCAGGAAAAGGACCACAAGGAAGGAATAATCAAGTGCTCGAGATTTCATTCTTCAAAGCTCAAACACTTGGGGGACTATACAGTATGGAAGGCTAAGACGAAGCAAAGAAGACTATCAGAAAGTCAAAAGCTCGAGCCTGAAGACTCATTTACCCAACGAGACAAGTGATACGAGCAGAATCGAAAGAAATCAAAAGAGACATCCAAATACAAAGCCTAATGCAAAAGGCAAAAACCTTCGAACATGTTCAGGTTGAAAGGCAAAATATTAGTCACGAGAAATAAATGTACATCTTTATACTTATTCAAAGCTATTGTAACAAAAACAGTTAGGGGTAAAAGATTATCATCAGTGTACTCATTCAAAAAATTGTTATCAAATAAAACAGTTATGGATGAAAGATGTAAATCCTTATATTTGTTCAAAAATCTATTATCATCAGTGTACTCATTCAAAAAATTGTTATCAAATAAAACAGTTATGGATGAAAGATCTAAATCCTTGTATTTGTTCTGAAAACTATTATCAAATAAAACAGTTACGAATAAGAAAACATTTCCCGCGTACTTATTAGAAAATTATTTCCAACAAAAACAGTTGCGGTAAAAACCCAAATCTTTATAAAAACTGTTACTAGTAAAAAATAGTTGTTCCCTTGTATTAATATCGAAAAACTGTTACCTATGAAAAATAGTTATGAAATACAAGAGTATATCAAATCTGTTAAACAAAAACAGTTGCAACATGAGCTTTAGACGATAATCAAACACACGTAAAATATCATGGAAGTTCAAACAAAAAACTTTCCTTGGAAACATTCTTAAACATGCGTAAATATTCATATCACTCTATTGCATTATCATGAAGTTGAGACGTCTTCTTCATGTCAATTATAAAGGGCCCTCTTCCATAAACTATGCCTACTACAAAAAGGCACACATTTGATATGACACCGTGCCTATCACAAAAAACGTACGAGTAGTCTAAAGCATTCCCCATGCAAAACTCGAAGGTAAAACTAATACCTTAAAAAATGAAGCATGCAAAAGACTTAAAGAGTGAAACAAAAGTCATATTAGCATTAATATATTAAAACGGCTAAGCAAAAAACTAAGTATTAACTTATACTTAGCCGTATGGAATTTTTATATATATACATTGAGGTGCCCCTAAGTTTTCATTTGGGGACTTTAAAGAAATCCAAATTTACCCTCGATGGGACTGGGGAACCACCAATTGAGACAAAGGAAAAAAAAGGGGTGAACCAACTAAACTTCTTCAAGAAGGGGGTTGACTTCACTGGCTGAAGGAGCGGGAGCAACTAGGGATGAAGAGGCATGGGCGGCTGGAGTCTCACCATCAGGTGAAGAAAGTTTATGACCTTGTTGAGCCTTCTCCATGGCTTCCTTAGTTTTAGCTATTTCAGCACTAAGGTCAAAACGCTCTTTATTCATTTCCATTAATGTGTCAAGGCGAGAATTCATATACGCCCATATCACATCGACAGTAGACACCTCTTCCAAATCTTCATAATCCTTTGCCCATACTTGAAGCTCAGCTCTCAATCCGTCCTTCTCCGCCTCCGCAGCTTCATAGGCGCCCCTTAATGGAACAATCAACTCCTCTAAAGTCTGAGCTTTGTCTAAAGCCCTACGAAGATCTTCTTGAGTATGAGTGAGTGATTGCACGAGCTCGCCTGAGTATTCCTTCTTCTACCCCAACAAGTTCTTCAAGTCTCTAATCTGCTCTGAGGCACGGGACAGCTGCTCCGCGAATGAAGACTCCAGAACACTCTTATCTTTATCAGCCTGACTGCAAGAATCCCTCTCCACTGCCAATTCTGCTGCCATGAGTCTCATCTTGTGCTTCAAGGTAATCTTTTCCTCTTCTAAAGCATCCATGTCAATCCTTAAGCTATCATACTGTGCTCTCCAATTATCAATATCGGCCTGTAACTCTCTTGTCTCTTGGTCCGTGTTTGAAATCCTCTTCATAAGATCCATGCCTATAAGGTTAATCTACAAGAAATAAACCAGTCAGATATGGTAAATTTCATATACGGGAGTGAAAGAGGATAACTTGCATCATACCTTCAAAGAAGTATGCACAACCTCATTGGCCCATGTAAGAGCACCGTGGCTGGATAGCTTTGCTTTCTCAGATGGACCTATCAAAGGCTTGAGCCACACTTCGGGCTCACCCATTTTCTTGAAAAGATTCACCTCAGTTGGAACCTCTATTACTACCTGCCGCATCTCTCTGCTGCAAGACCCTACTTCCCTAACGGAAGGCATGGAGCAGGCAGAGATGGAACAGCAACAGGAACGGAAGGTTGAGGAGCTGGAGAAGCCACGGGCAAAGAAGTAGGCACAGAGAGTTGAAGAGTTGAAGAAGTTACAGGCAAAGCAACAGCAGAAGTTGAAATAGCCAAAGGAACATACGAAACAGCTTCTCTCAAAGAAGCAGGAAAGACAGCGGCCAAAGGGACGTCGTCAGGATCAAGATCAACACCCTCATGAATAGGGGAATGTGAAACATCATCAAGGACAGGGGGCTCAATCACAGACACGGAAGGCAAGGTTAAGGGCGTAAGCTCATCATCTAAAACCATTCGCCTTCTACGTGGCATGTGCACTAAAGTACCATGTTCTTCTTCTTCTACGGAACGAGACTCACTAATATTCCTCTTCGAGGAAGATGAACCAACAATAATTTCCTGGGCTTGAGCCAAGGAAATCTTTGGGATAGACGAAGCAGACACCCCACGAGCAGAGAACCCTATTAAAAAGGGAAAAAAGTTAAACGACAAAAAAAAAGACTCGAGTAAGGAAAGAAGCAAGAACAAGAGCTTCACTTACCGTGGGTCTTTACTTGCCAACCATACCTCCCAACAAGGTGTTTCCAAGATCTTTGTTCTGAAGGAGCAACAGACAACATTTTTTCTACCCAATCACGAATACTGGAGACATTCTCAACAGTATTCATGATTGCTGAGAGAAGAAAAAATAGACACGGTGTTAATAAAACATCTCAAGTCAAAACAAGAAGAACTAAATGTGAGCTAAAGCATACTCACGTGCACGATTACACTTCTTAAGGAAGGGAAGATTTTCTTAACCCATTAAACCAACAGTGGGTACAGCAACATACCGGAGGTACCAACCCCTATCCTTATCATCTCCAGGGGTTACCAGCACTCTTTTGCTTCTAGCAGTCAGAGTAAAATCCCTTCACAAAATAAGGTAGGAGAGTAGAGGTGAATAAGATGGTTGAAGGTAAAAGGAATCGAGGCTAAAGAAGCCAAACTCCTAAGACATGCGACAACTCGCCACACAAGCGGGCCAACTTGTCCTAACCAGATATTGAAAAAACGGTAAAATTCAATTATAATTGGGTCAATGGGGGGTCTAAACCCTAGAGTGAAAGGATACGTATAAACAAAATAATATCCTATCTTGTAAGACATTATTCTTTGGTTACTATTCGGAATATAGATAGGAAAGTCAGACCTCCAAAAGCATTCCCTACGAACAAGGAAAATCTGACCCTCAGTTATCAGGGTTGGATATCTTTCGACACTATCAAGAGAAGAAGATTGATCTACAAGAACTTGACTATCCTTAGCAAAAACAAACTCAGCAGAGACAATTTCATCAACTCCAGGCTCACGAAGGCGTTCGCCTCTACCTCTAGACAAAGATCGAGAAACCCTAAATCTCGGAGACACTGGAGATCTAGTGGAAGGAGGAGGAACTATCTGAGAAGAAGAGGAGCCCCTCAAAAGAGTGGATCCTAGACTTCTAACTCTACCACCCCTCCGACTCCTACTCGGAGCAGAAGATGGTCTTAAACTTTCAAGATCTATTACTCTTTGAGGTTGGTTTGAAGAAGACATGTTTACAAAGGCGAAGAAGAAAGTTCTTTACAAAAGACAAAGTTAGAAAAGTGTTTCGTGGAAGCAAAGAAAAGAAAACATGTATTTATACTTGAAGACAATCATCAAACATGAAGAAAAAGGAAAATAATAATGAAAAGTCATAATTGAAGAAGTCACTTCGAGACTGGCGCAGCCGCAAAAAGCCCTAAAAGGTGCCGAGTAAATGCAGAACCAATCCGAAAAGGACACATGGTATGAGCATTAAATGGAAGTGACAAACGACGCTTATGGTGCAGAGAAGGATACAATGATTCAAGGAAAAATGGAAGCAAAATATTCCATGTCATAAATGAATATCCACTTACCAAATATTAATCGTTAAATATATGATAAGTGGGGGGACTATCTGTATTGGTAAAAAAGAGTTTCACACGTAAGNTAAATGAATATCCACTTACCAAATATTAATCGTTAAATATATGATAAGTGGGGGGACTATCTGTATTGGTAAAAAAGAGTTTCACACATAAGCCAGTTGTTGACAACTCAGCCAGTTGTTGACAACTCAGCCAGTCACGTGGACACAGGAAAATGCGACAGCTGGATGTGATTCTTTGAAGAGGTACGGCACAAAGAGGCACAGTTCAGTAAACCCACGAACTTATCATCCATGGGAAACTCAACTTGATCAAAATGGGAGAGAGGCACGGCCAGAATGAATCTGGACAAAGCTACGGGCAGATTCAAGGACCCACAATTGATTACTCGAATGTTATTTAATCGAACCCCAATTACCGTTTTCCTTTGTAATGCCTCATTAATGTCATAATTAGTCATTAATGAGTAACCATAGCAAGAGTCATACGTTATAAGAATCTCCTATATAAGGGAGGGGAATACAGCTTGTAAAGGCATCTGATTCTCGAATACAATCAACTTCGATTTTCTATATTTCTGCAATATTATCTATTATTCATTTTTCTCCATTACCTTGATTATCAGTAACCCGTATTCATCTTAAAAATAAGCTTTAGTAAAAGGGTCTAATTCTTTGGTTAAACAGAGCAGATGAGACAACTTCTCTTAAAGAAGTAGGAAAGACAACATCCAAAGGGACATCGTCAGAAGCAAGGTCAAAACCTTCATGGAACAGGCAATCCACAGACTTATGAATGGGGGAGTATGAGACATATTCAAGGATAGAGTGCTCAACCACAGACACGGAAGGCAAGGTCGAGGGTGTAGACTCATCATCTGAAACCACTCGCCTTCTCTGTGGCCTGTGTACTAAAGCACCTTCTTCTTCTTCTACGGAACGAGACTCAATAATATTCCTCTTCAAGGAATATGAACCAACAATAATTTCTTGGGCCTGAGCCAAAGACATCTTCGGGATAGATGAAGCAGACACCCCACGAGCAGAGAACCCTATTAAAAGGGAAAAAGTTAAGCGACAAAGAAAGAAGAGACTCGAGTAAGGAAAGAAGCAAGAACAAGAGCTTCACTTACCGTGGGTCTTTACATGCCAACCATACCTCCCAGCGAGGTACTTCCAAGATATTTCTTCTAAAGGAGCAACGGACAATAATTTTTCTACCCAATCACGGATACCGGAGACATTCTCAATAGTATCCATGATTGCTGAGAGAAGAAGAAACAAATACGGTGTTAATAAAACATCTCGAGTTAGAACGAGGAAAAAATAAATAGATGTGAGCTAAAGCATACTCACATGTGCGATTCCACTTCTCAGGGAAGGGAAGATTTTTTTTTCACCCACTAAACCAACAGTGGGTACAGCAACATACCGGAGGTACCAACCCCTATCCTTATCATCTCCAGGGTTTACCAGCACTCTTTTGGTTCTAGCAGTTAGAGTAAAAAATCTTTCACGAAATAAGGTAGGAGAGTAGAGGTGAATAAGATGGTTGAAAGTAAAAGGAACCAAGGCTAAAGAAGCCAAACTCCTAAGACAAGCGACAACTCGCCACACAAGCGGACCAACTTGTCCTAAACATATATTGAAAAAATGACAGAATTCAATTATGACTGGGTCGATAGGGGGTTTAAACCCTAGAGTGAAAGGGTACGTATAAACAAAACAATATCCCGTCTTGTAAGACGTTATTCTTTGATTACTATTCGGAATATAGACAGGGAAATCAAGCCTCCAAAAACACTCCCTACGAACAAGGGAAATCTGACCCTCAGTTATAAGGGTTGGATACCTTTCGACACTCTCAAGGGAAGAAGATTGGTCTACAAGAACTTGATTATCTCTAGCAAAAACAAACTCAGCAAGGACAATTTCATCAACTCCAGGTTCACGAAGTCATTCACCTCTACCTCTAGACAAAGACCGAGAAACCCTAAAACTCGGAGAAACTAGAGATCTAGTGGAAGGAGAGGGAACTATCTGAGAAGAAGAGGATCCCCTCAAAGGAGTGGATCCTAGACTTCTAATTCTACCACCCCTACGACTCCTAGTAGGAGCAGAAGACGGCGTTAAATTTTCAATATCTATTACTCCCTGAGGAAGGTTTGAAGAAGACATGTTTACAAAGGCAAGAAAAAAGTTCTTTACAAAAGACAAAGTTAGAAAGTGTTTCGTGGAAGCAAAGAAAAGAAGAATGGTATTTATACTTGAGGACAACCATCAAACATGGAAAAAAAGAAAAATAATGATGAAAAGTCATAATTGAAGATGTCACTTCAGGACTGACGCTGCCGAAAAAAGCCCTAAAAGGTGCCGAGTAAATGCAGAACCAATCCGAAAAGGACACGTGGTATGAGAATTAAATGGAAGTGACAAACGATGCCTATGGTGCAGAGAAGAATACAATGTTTCGAGGAAAAGCAGCGGCAAAATATTCCCGCCATAAATGAATAACCACTTACCAAAATAGTACAATAAATATATGGTAAGTGGAGGGACTATCTGTATTGGTAAAAAAGAGTTTCACACATAAGCCAGCTTTTGACAACTCAACCATTTACGTGGACATAGGAGAATGCGACAGCTGGATGTGATTCTTTGAAAGGGTACGGAACAAAGAGGCACGATTCCATAAACCATCGAGCTTATCAGCCACGGGAAACTCAACCTGATCAAAACAGGGAAGATGCACGGTCAGAATGAATCTAGACAAAGCTACGGGCAGATTCAAGGACCCACAATTGATTACTCGAACATTATGTAACTGTACCCCAATTACCGTTATCCTTTGTAACGCCTAATTAATATCATAATTAGTCATTAATGAGCAACCATAGCAAGAGTTGTACGTTATATCAAGGAATATCCTATATAAGGGAGGGGAATACAGCTTGTAAAGGGATCTGATTCTCGAATATAATTGACTTCGCTTTTCTATATTTCTGCAATATTGTCTATTATTCATTTTTCTCTATTTTCTTGATTATCAGTAACCCGTGTTAATCCTAAAAATAGATTTAGTCAAAGGGTCTAATTCTTTGGTTAAACAAGTATATCAGGTATTTCTTCTATAGCTTTAATTTGAGCAGGATTTACCTCTATTCCTCTATTTGATACAAGGAAACCCAAAAATTTACCTGATTCTACGCCAAAGGCGCATTTTTCTGGATCCAATTTCATATTATACCTGCGTAAAATTTCAAAGGTAATAGAGAGGTGCTAGAAATGATCCTCTGCATGTGTTGATTTCACCAGCATGTCATCGATGTAAACTTCCATCGTCTTCCCCAGATGTTCCTGGAATATCTTGGTCACTAGCCTTTGATACGTGGCTCCAGCATTTTTCAGGCCAAAAGGCATGACTTTGTAACAATAAGTCCCCCTGTTTGTAATAAAGGAAGATTTTTCCTCATCCGAGGGATCCATTTTAATCTGATTATAACCAGAGTACGCATCTAGAAAGCTTAAAAATTCATGACCTGCGGTGGCATCAATCATTTGATCTATATGTGGTAATGGAAATGAATCTTTGGGGCATGCTTTATTTAAGTCAGTTTAATCTACGCATACTCTCCATTTATCATTCTTTTTAGGCACCACTACAATATTAGCTAACCATTTGGGGTATGCTACCTCGCGTATTGAACCAATTTTCAAGAGTTTTTGTACCTCTTCGTCAATCACTTAGTTCTTGAATGGTCATTGCTTTCTTTCCTTCTGCTTAACAGGTACAAAGGATGTATCTTTATTTAGCTTATGAGTCATCACTTCTGGAGGTATACCTGTCATGTATGAATGGGACCATGCAAAGCAATCTATGTTAGCTTTTAAATAATCAATTAATTTACCTCTTCGGCTTGGGCTTAGCCTCGTGCCTATGTGAACTTTCTGTTCAGGCTTTTGTTCGAACAATGGAACAGCTTCGAGATCTTCCGTGGTTGTTTTGATGTGTTCATCTTCCTCTGGTTCCTGAATGACATCAGGTCTGGAATCTACATCTGTATGATTTTGTACCTCTTCTATGGTGACTTGATTCACCTTCTCATGGATATTTTCTTCCGTACCTGTTTTAGCAATAATACCTTTCGTACCTATTTGGGTAGTAATTTCTTCCATACCTGTTTGGGCGATATTTCCCGCTTGGGAGATTCCCTTATCTTTTGATTCTTCCACCTCTACTTTTTTGTTGTAGTGTATCACGGAATTTATATTTCTTGCGGTTTGCTGATCGCCTCTAATTTGTTGAATTCACCATTCGGAAGGGAATTTAATTATATGATGCAAGGTGGGTGGTACTACTTTCATGTCATGGATCTGTGGCCTTCCCATGATTAGTATCGATGAATTGGAACCTGGTATTTTTTATTACTCCCTCAGCATAAGTGTTAAGTTCAATTTCCCCTTTTGTTATAACCGTAGAGTTATCAAACCCTGATATGGCTCGTGTCTTTGGGATTACTTGATTCCCCAATAGCATTTCTTCCATGACTCTTAGCAAAATAATACTGACTGAACTACCTGGATCAATCAACACTCTTTTTACGTTAGTGTCATGAATAAATAAGGATATTACCAGAGCATCGTTGTGAGGTAGCATTAATCCGCTGACATCTGCATCATCAAAGTTTATATTGTCTGCTTCCAGATTTTCACAAACTCGCTTTCCGTGTGTAATTGTGAACTTCATGGCTGCTTTGCAGACCACTCCGTTTACTTCTTCACCTCCGTGTATCACGTTGATGGTTCATTTTGGAGATGGAGGTTTTGGGGGCTCCTGCCTGTTCTTCATGTATGCCTGCTTACCTTTTTCACTAAACAATTCTGTTAAGTAGCCCTGTTTCAATAATTGTTCTACCTCACCTTGCAAAAATCTGCAATCTGCAGTTCTGTGTCCATGATCATTATAGAATTCACACCAGAAATTTGGGTTCCTTTTATTTGGGTTTGACCTCGTTTCTTTGGGCCATCGAACCTTATCACCCATATTTCTTAATACTGAGATTAGTTCGGAAGTACTTACATTGAAGGTGTGATACCCAATTCGTGCATTACCTCTAGTTCATTCATCGCGATCCTTTCTGTATATTGATGAGGATGAGCCCGCATCTCTGCTTGATGGTCTATATTTTAACCGAGTGTTTTCGAACCTGGGACGAGTTTCTCGTACCGAAGGTCCCATATAAGGATTGTACCTGTTTTTACCTTATCTCCTGTCTGATTCGGAACGTCTGGAACTGATACAATCTTCATCTTTTGAACGAGCAATGGTATCTTCTTCTATACGAAGCTTGGTGATGTACCTTTAATAAACATCATTCCATGTCGTAGCTGGGAATTCTCTCAAGCTCTCCTTGAGTCTTCTCGTGTCTTCTGAGCTTTCGTCATTTAAATTGCTTGCAAATGCCATGGCTGCCCAATTATCAGGCACCCTTGGTAGTAACATTCTTTCTCGTTGAAACCTGTCTACAAATTCACGAAGTAGTTCAGTGTCTCCTTGTTTTATTTTAAATATGTCCTCCATTCTTTTCTCAACTTTTGTGCACCGGAGTGTGCTTTTGTGAAAGAATTTGCAAGCTCAGCAAAAGAATCAATAGAGTTTTCAGGGAGAAGAGAATACCAGGTTAGCGCTCCTTTGGTAAGTGTTTCTCCAAACAAAAGATATTATGTATGATTTTCTTTGGTTTAAATTGTGTTTGTTTGTACTTGGCATGTTTTGAAGATTGGAATGATGAAGGCATTTTATTCTGCTATCTAAACACTTTACCCTTTGTTACCCCTTTGAGCCTTATTTATCTTCTTTNTGACGTGAACAACGTTTGACCTGATTCCTTTTAAGGATACGTAGGAAGCCTCACGGTTCGGTCCCATCCAATTAAAAATTCAAAAGCCTCCAAGCAAAGAAACTGGGGCAGAAGTTGTGGCTACATAAAGATCTGATTCCAAAAGTTGTAATTGTGAACCCATTCGATTTGTTTTTGAGCCTTTATCCTTTATTTCTAACCCCATCCAAAAGCCCGCATACGGTCCAAAGAAATACCTTCCGACCAATATTTGAGAGTGCCAAGTCAAGCGAGACAGAGGTATGCTTCACACCAGGGGCAATTCTTCGTGCCGCATAAAGGAAAATAAATAAATGAGAGAGTCTTATTGGTGAAAACCTTTACGGGCACCGTAAGGCGACCGTGAGTTGAGAGATGAACAAATGAGAGAGGTCTGTTGGTGAAAACCCTTCAGGGCACCGCAAACCAAACAAGGTCAGTAATTTGGCGAAGAGATTGGGTTATGGAGATCCTGGGCATGAGGTATGACAACTGAAAGTTGATTGGTTGAAAAGGTTGGACTGATTAATCCGAAATGCATGTCATGATCATTGGTGCCAGCTGCTTCACTCAGATAAGTCTCTTTTCCTTTTTCTCCCACAAACTGTCATCTTGTTTTGAATTTTCTTCTTTATCCCTAATTCTTAAAGCCATTGCATTTGATTTCTTTTGGGTTTATTTCTCTAAGGCTTTACCAATGCCAGCCTTGTTTAAGCAAGTAAAGAAGGATTCCAAAAGCTTACTACCAACTTCCGAAATTGCACAAAGCAGAGTGCGGCCAAGACATACCAGAAATAGCACAATGCAAAAATGGAAAATAAGGTGTTAGTGAAAGTTCAAGTGGTCGAGTGGTTTGTGAATGTTGTGGAAGACGCAAAGGTTCAAATGGGAAGAACAGAAATGTAAAACAACAATTTGAGTACAGGTCATTTGGGTCTTTCAGGGTCCTGTGATTGAGACTCAGTCAGAAAGTCAAACAAATTCTTGGCCAGTTCAAAGCGTCCAGTTAGAACAAAGCACGTCAGTGTGAAGGCCATCTTCAGGAAGAATACCACAAACTAACCACCACATTTTTCAAACTGATAAAGTTTTCTTTGATTGAAACAGGGGCAGGAAATATCGTTTATTCCAGAGGAACCCTCCGTATGGAAAGCATGTACCGAACAGGTTCAACCATGAATTTTCAGGACCCGTCTGAAAAATGAGAGTCAACTAACACTCAAAAATGTTCCTAGTACAATTTGGGGCAAAAAAATTTCTTTGTTTTGTCTGTTTTGTTGTAATTGCAGGCACCCACTGGGAGAACACGGGAAACTTTCAATTTTCAGGTCGGAGAGGCGTCAGGAGCCCGCTTGAAGAACATGTTTACAATTTCAAGTCAGAGAGGCATCAGGAGAATCCCGCCTGAAGAATAGGGTCAACTTTCAAGTTCAAGTCGAAGAGGCATCAGGAGAACCCCGCCTGAAGAACAGGGTCAGCTTTCAGTTTACAATTTCAAGTCAGGGAGGCATCAAGAGGATCCCGCCTGAAGAATAGGGTCAACTTTCAATTTCAATTTAGAGAGGCGTCAGGAGAATCCCGCTTGAAGAACAGGGTCAAATTTCAGATTACAAGTTCAATTCAGAGAGGCATCAGGAGCCCGCCTGAAGAACGGGGTCAGCATTCAATTTTTCAAATTCAAGTTTTGGCAATCAGGCACCCACTTGGAGAACAAGGGAGTACAGTTCAAGTTTTGGCAATCAGGTGCCCACCTGGAGAACAAGGGAATACAGTTCAAGTTTATGGAAATCATGTGCCCACCTGGAGAATAAGGGAATACAGTTCAAGTTTTGGCAATCAGGCGGCCACCAACAAGGGAATACAATTCAAGTTCCGGTAATCAGGCACCCACCTGGAGAACAAGGGAATACAGTTCAAGTTTTTGGCAATCAGGCGCCCACCTGGAGAATAAGGGAATACAGTTAAAGTTTTTGGCAGTCATGCGCCCACCTGGAGAACAAGGGAATACAGTTCAAGTTTGGGTAATCAGGCGCCCACCTGGAAAACAAGGGAATACAGTCTCAAGTTCGGTAATCAGGCGTCCGCCTGGAAAACAAGGGAATACAGTTCAAGTTTTTGGCAATCAGGCGCCCACCTGGAGAATAAGGGAATACAGTTTCAAGTTTTGGCAATCAGGCGCCCAACTGGAGAACAAGGGAATGCAATCCAAGTTTTGACAATCAGGCGCGCACTTGGAAAACGAGGGAAATTATTTTAGAATTCCTTTCATATTTAAGTTCAAATCAACATTAGGAGCCCGCCTGAAAAATAGGGTCAATTCAAGTTTGAAGTAGCACAAGCTCGCCTAAAAAATGTGAGCCAATAGTTTGAGATGCACAACAGAATTGTAGAAGATCCAAGATCAAGTTTCTGAAGAACTATACATAGGAACCGTGTAACTCATAGCTGATAGATTTAGTCAGTTTCTTTTTCATTTTAATTTTGGTGTAATAAGAATCTCAGCAAGCGGTAACAGCAGCAACAGCAGTGAAATCACAGCTTTTCGGTAGTCCCAGCTACCAAAACTTCCAGATATACACTGACCCGATTCCTTTGTAGCCAAGGATATGTAGGCAACCTTTGAAGCAAGGTTCGGTCATGTTTTTTTTTTCAAAAATGCTTCCAATGGAGTATCAAACGGGCAAAAATCATTCATGATTGCTCACTTTATCTTTACCCGAAAACTTTTCATGTTTCTGAGCAAAGAGGGGCAGCTGTGAGCGCCTAATTTTTGCCTCGCATAGGAAATTACTCCGAAAAACAATCCAAAAATAGTTTTTCATTGTTTTATGAAATTTAGGAGTTTTCTTTATTTTGTTTTACATTTTATTCGCATCGTTCACGCATCTTAGGAATATCGTAAATCATAAAAAATTCAAAAATATTCAAATCTTAATTTCATAGTATTTTAGATTCAATCGCATTTTTTTCTAGGATTTATTTATATTGTAAGAGCATTATTTAAATATATAATAAAAACACATTCTTAGCTTAGTTTAATTAATTAGGTTATTAGGTTAATTTTTCAAAATTAGTCTGAATTAGGAGTGTTAGATAAATTGGTTATTCTTGAAAATGAAAAGAAAGGAAAGAAAAGGTTATTTTCAAAATAGGCCAGCAGCCCAATCTTGCAACACCCACCCCACCCCATCTCTAAACTAGCCCAATACCCATTACCCCCTCAATATAGACCTATCCCATAACTATAAAAAGAAAGAAAAATAAAAATCTGAAAAGGGGACCTGACCCTAGCAGCTTTTTTTCCAAAAAACAAGAAATGGCGCACCTCAATTCCGTTTCTTCTCCATTCCTTATTCTTCCTCCATACACACCTCACCCTCTTCTACTCATCTCACTCACACACAGTACAAGAACAATTGCTGCATATTTTTGGGATTCTCGAGTGTGTGGGTATAAGAGTTTGTTGATTGTTGTTGTCCCTGTGTGCTGAGCCTCCTGTTTCTTCTCTTTGTTTCTTTATTGGCTTTGTCACTTTATTTTGCTGCATTTGAGGTGTTATCAACTCTGTGTTAAAACTAAAAAATCAGAAGAACTGTTAGAAGAAACAGAAAATGTATAAACGATAAGAAATATTCCGAGTCCACAATTTCCTTGTGTGTCTTAAGGAATTTTAACCCCCTCACAAGTTGTCAAGGTAATGGATTAAATCCTCCCAGGATGAAACGGAATAACCTTCCTGCAACAGTGGCAATACAAACTGCAGGATACCAACAAACTCAAAGAACAGAGCAAACTCACACTTACGAATTTGAGAGAGAGAGACTGCGAAGTAGAATGCAGTATTTAGAATGAAATGCTCGATTTTTTTTTCCAATGAGTGTAAAAAGAAGCCATGCCTCAGAATTTATAGGCAATTATTGGAAGAGGTGTGATGTCTGTTCAGGAAAAAGTGTCTGTTCAGGAAAGAAAACAACGTTCAGCAAAGGCAGCATTTTTTGGATTTCAGTTCATTCCGTTAATAAACTGACTGACATTTAATTAATTATTAAATAATTAATTAAATAAACTTTGTCCAAAAAATAATCTTATCGATCGATCATTTAACAAATCCAAATCCAAATTCAAATCCAAATTTAAATCCGAAGCCGAGCGAGCGACGACGACGGCGCGAGGATTCATCCTCTTCAACTCCTTTTAAGAGC
>ML305003.1:0-21718 GCA_005239505.1 Nicotiana paniculata
AAGCACGGATCATCAAACTGTCGAGCCTTAATTTCACCCAATAACGAAGACTGAGCAACCACAAGTTCTAGAACACGACGAAGCTCTGAAAGGTCTAATATCACTAGGCGATTAGCCAAGGATTGAATGTCCAAGTCTAGAGGTCTCTCCTATGCTGCAATATAAGCCAAGCTACCCATACTCTCCGCCTTCCTTCTCAAAGCATCCGCTACCACATTCGCCTTGCCCGGATGATATATAATGGTGATGTCATAATCCTTCAGCAACTCAAGCCACCTGCGCTGCCTCAAATTAAGATCCCTCTGTTTGAAAAAGTGTTGTAAGCTGTTGTGGTTTGTATAAACCTCATAGGACACCCCATACAAGTAGTGACTCCAAATCTTAAGAGTATGAACAATCGCCGCCAACTCCAAATCGTGCACATGATAAGTTTTCTCATGAACCTTCAGCTGGTGCGAAGCATAAGCAATAACTCTCCCTTCCCGCATCAACACACACTCCAAGCCAACGCGCGAAGCGTCACAATATACTGTATACATCCCAGAATCGGAAGGCAATACTAGAACTGGTGCTGGGGTTAGTGCTATCTTGAGCTTCTGAAATCTCGCCTCACACTCATCAGACCATCGGAACGGGGCATTCTTCTGAGTCAATCTATTAAATGGAGCTACAATAGAAGAGAACCCCTCCAAAAATCGGCGATAATAGCCTGCTAGGCCCAAAAAGCTCCTGATCTCGGTAGCTGAAGTAGGACGCGGCCAACTCTAAACCGCCTCAATATTCTGAGGATCAACCTTGATACCCTCTCCGAATACCACATGCCCCAAGAATGCCATGGAATCCAACCAGAACTCACACTTGGAGAACTTAGCATATAGCTTCTGTTCTCGCAAAGTCTGGAGCACAACTCTCAAATGCTGCTCGTTCTCCCCCAGGCTACGTGAGTAAATCAAAATGTCATCAATGAAGACAATGACAAAGGAATCAATATACGACCTGAATACCATGTTCATCAAGTCCATAAATGTTGTTGGGGCATTATTCAAGCCAAATGACATCACCAGGAACTCATAATGGTCATATCTCGTACGAAAAGCCGTCTTCGGAACATCTGAGGCCCGAATCTTCAACTGATGATATCCCGATCTCAAATCAATCTTAGAAAACATCCTAGCACCCTGAAGTTGGTGAAACAAATCATCGATGTGCGGCAAAGGATACTTGTTCTTAATGGTGACCTTGTTCAACTGGCGGTAATCANGTCGGAGACTCGGCGATGGTGTCCCGCACATAAGCAAGATAGGCCAGAAAACCCTTCTCGACCATATGTCGAGCCTTCAAGAATGAAATAACCCGGCTGGCTGCACTAACTGAGGAACCTCTCCACTCCAGCCTAGGCGACTCGGGCATGGCTAAAGTAACTATCTTGGCATGGTAATATAGCACGGCATGATAAGGAGATAGCCAATCCATGCCTAGAATAACCTCAAAATCAACCTTGTCGAGCAACAAAAGGTCCGCTCAAATCTCGAATCCACAGAATGTGATCACACAAGACCGATAGATCCGGTCTACCACCATAGAATCACTCACAGGAGTGGACACACATATAGGAGAACCCAAGGACTCACGAGGAGCATCTAGGAAATGAGAAAATAAGGCTGAAACATAGGAATAGGTGGATCCAGGATCAAATAACGTTGATGCCTTTCTACCACATACTGAAATAATACCTGTGATCACAACGTTTGAGGCCACTGCATCTGATCTGGCAGAATGTCATAGAATCTAGCTGGAGTACCGGAAGACTGAGCTCCACCAGAGTGAACCGGAGCTGCCTAACCTCCCCCTGACTGGCCTCCACCTCTAGGACGACCCCTGCTGACCTGTCCTTCACCTCTAGGTGGCCTGACTACTGGTGTTGGACTCATAGGTCGGTAACCCTGCATCACTACCTTGCCCCGAAACCTGGGACAAGTCTTCCTGATATGGCCGAGATCCCCACACTCATAACATATCACTCGAGGCATGGCCTGATTCCCTGAAGAAGAACCATGGATAATTGGGGAATGGTGAGAACCCTCTGGCATAGTGCTGAAATAAGGTCTCACTAGAGCACCACGACGAGGTGGTGGTGGGGGTGCTGAATATGGGGGCCTACTAGGCTGACCCCTACCAAACTAACCTCTGCCCCTAGCTGGGGCACCTCTAAAATCCCCGAAATATCTGGTTCTCTTATCCTGTTGTACCTGCTCCCTGATCCTCGACCGATAAACCCTCGACCCTACGAGAAATCTCTACTACCAGCTGATAAGGAGTCTCCATCTCCACCTCTCGGGTCATGTTGGCCCTAATGCCTGGATGCAACCCGGCTACAAATCTCTGCACTCTCTCAGCATCGGTAGATAGTATCATGAGTGCATGGTGAGACAACTCAGAAAATCTAGCCTCATAATCCATCACTGACATCTGTCCCTGTTCCAGCTTCTCAAACTGATGTCGTAGCTCTTCCCTCTCAGAGGGTGGGATATATCTATCTAGAAACATCTGAGTGAACTGCTCCCAAGTGATAGGAGGAGAATCTACCGGCCTGCTGAGAATATAGGATTGCCACCATCTGCGAGCTCTGCCCTCTAACTGGAAAGTATCGAAGTCCACTCCATGGGACTCTAGTATCCTCATGTTGTGCAGTCTGTCCCTGCATCGGTCAATGAAATCCAGGGCATCCTCGCCTCGCTCACCCCCGAATAATGGAGGGTGCAATCGAGTCCATCTGTCCAATAACTTCTGCGGATCGCCGTCTGCAGCTGGTCTGGGCTCAGGTGTTGCTGCTACAGGCTGGACCCCACCCACGGGCAGTGTACCCGGGGTATGATGAAGTGCTGCTTTCTGGACTGCAGCCTGGGCAGTAGTGGTCTGGGCTCCCTCTCCTGCCTGAGATGGAACCAGCCTAGGACATAGTATCCATAAATCTCATCATATGGCCCATAACCTCCTGGAAGCCTGGCGCCGTCATGAAGTCCACTAGAGCGGGACCCGCTGGGGGCACCTCCCCCTGCTCCTCTATAGTAGGATCCGCTGGTGGTGCAACTGGAATAGCTTTGGGACGCCCCCGTACCCTACCTCGGGCCGGTTCCCTCCCCCGGACTCTGCCAAATGTACGTGTCCTCACCATCCGTGAGAAAATAGAAGAATGAGATTTAGTAAACCATCAACTGCACGATAGATCATGAATAAAGAGAGGTTTCCTAACACCCTATAGCCTCCCGAAAATAAATACAGACGTCTCCGTATCGATCCGCAAGACCCTATTAGGTTTGCCCGTGACTTGTGAGACCTACGTGAACCTAGTGCTCGGATACCATGTCATCACGACCCAAAATCCTAACTCAGGTCGTGATGGCACCCAACACCAGGGTCAGGCAAGCCAACAATTTGCTTACTAGTGAAATTTTCTTATTTGATAAAACATCCCCACACTTACCAAATTTTAAGTTTAGAACATTTAAGTGGAAGCGGATAAATTATCCAACATAAGTAAATGTAGCCATAAGGATCATGAACCAACATATACAGTTCCAAAAATATAAAGTCTACTATGTGCGTTCTAGGAACTAGTGTCACAAGTCTACAGGCGAACTAGTAGAATATACAAAATATGAAATAAATTGTTCTACTGTCTGAAGGAAGTAGACAGAAATAAACAAAAGATAACTCCATAGTGCTGCTGAGAATCTCCAAGGGAAGAAGCTCACCGTGGAGTCAGGTCCAGAATATACTCCCAGGGTCAAGCTCCGGTCGGATAATTAGATGCACCAGCCTCAGAACTTGTACAATTAAGTACAGAAGCGTAGCATGAGTACATAAAAAGATATGTACCCAGTGACTATCCCTCCTAACCTCGAAGAAGTAGTGACGAGAGGTCGACGTGATACTTACTAGGGTCAGACAATGTGAAATGAATGCAGGCTAATCAATAATAGCATTAATGAACAGTAATAAATAAATGAGCATCAAATAATAATCTCTAGTACCCTCACGCCATCCCTTTCAATGGCATACAAGCTATTTAACCTTCTTTCTTTCATGAAATCAACAGTTACAATTACAGGGCTTCTCATAAATTACCAAACATATAACAAGGTATGAACGTACGGTCGTTACGACGCGAAAAGTAAATGTCCATTGCCGAGGGTCGAACGATCCGAACCATAGATGCATCTATCTGCCCCGCTCGCGAATCGAACATGCGACACGGTTAATATAATACTAAGACTACCCCGCTCGCGAATTATTCATGCGACTCGGGTTAATATAATACTCGGACTACCCCGCTCGTGAATCATTCATGCGACTCGGGTTCCCGTATAAATACATGATTAGCAGGAGACTACAGATAATTTAGCAGGGGACATACTAACAGGGTGAGAATTTAATAATGTCAACTTCAAAGCATAACTTCTTAGGCCTTCACATGAGAGATTCGAGGATAGTATACTACTTAGACCATATGCAAGAGCACAGCTATAACACGTAAAGTATGCTTGTGAGTCCTAAACTACCCGACAAGGAATAATAGTAGCTACGCACGGGCTCTCGTCACTTCAGCGTGTGTAGCCTCCGCAAATAAGGAAAAACAACAATTTATAATCACCTATGGGTACAATTCCCTCTTACAAGATTAGAAAGGAGACTCACCTTGTGTCGAACCTACTCTCCGGGTCAAGAACGCGCCCGAAAACTCCAAACTCGCCACCCAAGGACTCGAAACGAGCCAAATGTTATACAAATATATCAATTTATGCTCAAAATTATGGAATTCTCCTATTTACTTAGTTATTTCACCTTACTTGAAAAATCTAAAATACACCCCTGAGCCCACATGCTCGGATTCTGGAAATTTTTGAAGGAATCAATCACCCATAGCCTAAGGATCATTAATATATAGTTTTTGTGTGATTCCATGGAAATTTTCTTGGAAATTCTCCCATTTTCCATAAAACCTAGATTTTTCACTCTAACCCATGATTTCCCACTAATTAGTGTGTTAATCTACATAAAATTTCAAGTATTCAACTTAAATTATAATAGGAATCACTTACCTCTCAGTCGCTAGGCGAAATCTATTCTTTGGAAGCTCCCAAAATCACCACAAGTGAAGATAAATGGCTAAAATGGGACTAAGTCCCATATAAAACAAACACTGCTTAGTTGCCCCTTGTGTGCGATCGCACAAGGGGACTTGCGATCGCGGAGACTGAGTGGGCTAGGCCTGTGCGATTGCGGGGGAGGGGGTGTGAACACAGAGAACAAACTGGGCCAGGCCATAAAAACACCCATGTGCGAACGCAGACAAGCCCATGCGATCGCACAGGGCATTTTCCCACACCCTGCCAACTCCCTCTATGCGATCGCACTAATGCACCTGCGATCGCACTGAAGGAAACCAGTCAGTAAAAATCTGGTGTTTTGAATTTAACTCTGAGGGGTCCAAAACTCACCCGAGCCCCTCGGGACCCCGTCTAAAGGCACTGGCAGGTCTGTATTCATGATATGGACTCGCTCAAATTTTCGGAACGTGAAAAACAACAACGAAACTAAGAATTCAACCCCAAAACCAAATTGAATCAAACTTTGAACTTACAATTCTAAAATTCGCTTTCAATGCGCCGAACCGACTTATACTACTCGGAATGACACCGAATTTTGCAAGCAAGTCATAAATGACATAACGAAACTATTCCCGATCTCAGAATTCCGTTCGGACCTCGATAACACAAAAACACGTTACAACCCAAATTTCAAACTTAAGGGAACTCTAATATCGATATTGGGCGCCGAAACGCCCCCGAGTCATCCAAAACCCTTTCGGAACATACGCCCAAGTCCGAAATCGTCATACGAAGCAACCGGAACCGTCGAAACTCGATTCCGAGGTTGTTTAATCGAAATGTTGACCGAAGTTTGGCCATAAAGGCCAACCTTAAAGAACCAAGTGTTCCTATACCACGCTAAATGCTTCCGAATCCCGAACCACCCGTCCCCGCAAGTAATAAATCATAATAAGCCGCTACGGGAAGTCTCATTTTGGGGAATGGGCTCCTGATATGAAAACGACCGGTTGGGTCGTTACATTCTCCGCCTCTTAAACAAATGTTCATCCTCAAACGGGTCTAGAATCATACCTGAAGTGCTGAATAAATGTGGATATATGCTCCGCATATCCTCCTCAGACTCCCAGGTCGCCTCCTCGACTGATTGGACCTTCCACTGGACCTTTGCGGCATAAACTCTCTTGGATCTCAACTGGCAATCCTGCCTGTCAATAATAGCAATTGGCTCCTCCTCATAGCCCAACTTCTCATCCAACTGAATAGTGCTGAAATCAACCATGTGAGAAGTCGGCGTGGTACCGCCGGAGCATAGATACATGAAAGACCGTGTCACGACCCAAAATCCAACACAGGTCGTGATGGCGCCCAACCCCGGAGTCAGGCAAGCCAACAATTATTTAGTAGTGAGATTTTCTTTTTTTAACATACTAACCCCACATATTCCCAAAGTTTAAGCTTAGATCATTTAAATAAAAACGAAAACATTAACCAACTTAAGTAAATACAACCAAAATGATCATGACCCAATATATACAGTCCCAAAATAAAGATTCTACTATGTGCGTGCCAGGAACTAGTGTCATAAGTCAACTGGCAAACTAGCAGAATATACAAAAGATTATACAAATTGTACTGCTGTCTGAGAGAAATAGACAGAAATGAACAAAAGATAACTCCATAGTACTGCTGAGAATCGCCCAGGGATGCAGCTCACCGTAGAGTCAGGTCCAGAATATACGTCAAGCTCAGGTCGGGTAACCAGAAGCACCAGCCTCAGAACCTGTACAATTAGGTATAGAAGTGCAGCATGAGTACATAAATATATATATGTACCCAGGGAGTATACCGCCTAACATCGAAGAGGTAGTGACGAGAGGTCGACATGACACTCACTAAGGTCCAACAGTAATAATGCAAAATAGGATATAACGGAATGCAGGAGACATATGAGACAGTAAGCAGCAGCTACCTATCAAATACAGAAATCCAGGAAACTACTAAAAATAAGCAACAATGTACACTTTCCTTTTCCCCCCAAATATCTGTCAAGTCAATATCAACGGAAACAATACCAAATAGCCAAGCGCACACAAGGGTAAGACCACCGGCCGGAGTCATAAGGAAATATCTAGACACTGAATAGACGTAAAGCTTCCCCCGCTCGCGAATCATACCTGCGACTCGGGTGCTAACACATTTATGTACAATTTCATAAAGCTCCCCTCGATCGTGAATCATACCTGCGATTCGAGTGCTGACACACTTATATACAATTACCATAAAGCTTTCCTCGACCGTGCATCATACCTGCGGTTTGAGTGCTGACACACTTATACTGATTATCATAAAGCTTCCCTAGATCGCGAATCATACCTGCAATTTGAGTGCTGACTCTCATACGTACATATATATATACTAAAATATCAATAACTCAGTAGGGGATATACTTGTAACAGGGATTAAACAACGGGGAGTTCAAGTGCAACTTTCCACATTTCCATATCAATTTACAAGAAATAGGCAGCTCAAAAAACACTCAAAGGTACATATAAGGCACATAGAGACATGCGTGTGAGCCCTAAAACTACCCGACATAGCATGATAGTCGCCACGTACGGACTCTCGTCACTTTGTACGCACGTAGCCTCCAAAACAATTACACACAGCATATGTAACACCTATGTGGACAATTCCCTCTTAAAATGTTAGAAAGGAGACTCACCTCGTGTCGAATCTACCCCTCGGACCAAGGATGCGCCCGAACTCCGAACTCTACACCTGAGGACTCGTAACTAGAAAAATCTGGTACAATGAAATCAATGCATGCTCAAAGTAGGGTAATTATCCTATTTATTAAATAATTCAACATTCTTGAAGAATTCCCAAAATCCAACCCCGGGCCCGCACGCTCGGATTCCAATAATTCTCGAAGAAAACACTCACCCAAAGCCTAAGGGTCATTAATATACGATTTTTACTTGATTTCATAGCAAATTCACGGGTAAATTCTCAAATTATCGAAAGCTCTAGGTTACTACCCAATTCTTGATTTTTCACTAATTTAGGTAGTTAATTAAGCTAGTAATCCATGCATGAAGCTAATATTAGAGTAGATTTTACTTACCTTCAATAACCAGGTCGTTTTCCCCTCAAAAATGGTGGAAATCGCCACAAGGAAGAAGAAGAAGATGAGAAAAATGTATTAAAACCCGTGCATAAAAACACACTGTCTGAACAGTGTTTTTGCACCTGCGGCTCGAGGACCGCACCTGCGGTCTCTCACCTGCGAGCAAAGGCTCGCACATGCGGTCTCGCACCTGCGAGCAAAGGCTCGCACCTGCGAAAAGGGACTGGGGATCCTGGGCCCGCACCTGCAGAGTGGAGACCGCACCTGCGGCTCCGCTCCTGCGGAACTTGTCCGCACCTACGAGAAATGGCCAGAAAACTGGGGGTCGCACCTGCGACTTGTCAACCACACCTGTCGTCACACCAGAACATGTGCACCAGCAGCTATCTCATCTGGTTTTTGGCCTCGTGTGGTGTCCGGGAGGCACCAGGGCCTACCCGAGCCCCCATCCAAATATACCAACAAGTCCCAAATCATAATACGGACTCGCTCGAGCCTTCGGAACACCAAAAACATCGTTAAAACTCAAAGTCACACCTCAAAACCCCAAGAACCAAACTTAGGAACTTTAAGTTTTCTAGACTTCGCTAACAACGCGCCGAACCGACCTATTCTACTCGGAATGACACCAAATTTTGCAGGTAAGTCATAAATGACATAACGGAACTATTAAGGAACCAATTGTTCCAGTAGCACTCTAAACACCTCCGAATCCCGGACCATCAGTTCTCGCAAGTCATAAATAATAAAAATTCGTTATGGGAAGTTTCATTTAGGGTAACGGGGCCGATAACGCAAAACGACCGGTCGGGTCGTTACATTCTCCACCTCTTAGACAAACGTTCGTCCTCGAAAGGGTCTAGAATCATACCTAAAGTGCCGAATATGTGTGGATATTTGCTCCGCATGTCCTCCTCGGACTCCCAGGTCGCCTCCTCAACTAGATGGCCCTTCCACTGGACCTTTACAGCAGAAACTCTCTTGGACCTCAACTGGCGATCCTGTCTATCAATAATAGCAACTGGCTCCTCTTCGTAGCCCAACCTCTCATCCAACCAAATAGTGCTGAAATCAACCACGTGAGAGAAGTCGTCATGGTACCTCCGGAGCATGGATACATGAAAACATGGATGAACTCCTAATAAACTGGGAGGCAAGGCCAGCTCATAAGCAACCTCCCCAACTCGCTTCAACACCTCGAATGGACCTATAAACCTCGGGCTCATCTTGCCCTTCTTCCCAAACCTCATAATACCCTTCATAGCCGAGACGTCAACAGGACCCTTTCTCCCTCCATAAATGATACATCACGCGCCCTCTGATCCGCGTAACTCTTCTGTCTGGACTGTGTTGTACGGAGCCTCGCCAGGCTCAAACCACCCGATAGGAGAACGGCATCGCTGACCATACAAAGCCTCAAATGGTGCCATCTCAATGCTGGACTGATAACTATTATTGTAAGCAAACTCGGCCAAAGTCAAGAACTGGTCCCACTGACCTCCGAAGTCAATCACACATGCTCTGAGCATGTCCTCCAATATCTGAANGACTGATAACTATTATTGTAAGCAAACTCGGCCAAAGTCAAGAACTGGTCCCACTGACCTCCGAAGTCAATCACACATGCTCTGAGCATGTCCTCCAATATATGAATTGTACGCTCTAACTGACCGTCAGTCTGAGGGTGAAATGTTGTGCTGAGGTCTATCTGGGTGTCCATATCAATATGCAATGCTCTCCAGACGTGCGAGGTGAACTGAGGACCTCGATCTAATACAATGGACACCGGCACACCATGCAACCGGACTATCTCCTGAATGTAGATCTGGGCCAACCTCTCAGAAGTATGTGTAGCAGCTACTGGAATAAAATGCGCCGATTTGGTCAATCTATCCACAATGACCCAAACCGCGTCCACCTTCCGCAAAGTTCGAGGCAAACCAACCACGCAGTCCATAACGATGTGCTCCTATTTCTACTCAGGAATGTGCATCTGCTGAAGTAGGCCCCATGGCCTTTGGTGCTCATACTTTACCTGCTGGCAATTAAGACACCTATTCATATACTCCACAATGTCCTTCTTCATCCGCCTCCACCAGAAATGCTGCTTCAAGTCACGATACATCTTCATAGCACCAAGATGAATAAAATACCGAGAACTATGTGCCTCCTCTAGAATTCTCCCCCTCATGACATCAACATTAGGAACAATAAGCAGCCCTGAAGTCTCAGAACACCATCCTCGCCAATAGTAGCCTCCTTGGCCATACCCGGAACCACTGGCACTGAATCAATCGTCAGAGACTCGGTGGTGGTGTCTCGCACGTAAGCAAAATAGGCTAGACAAACCTTCTCAACCATATGTCGAGCCTTCAAGAATGAAATAACCCGGCTGGCTGCACTAACTTAAGAACCCCTCTACTCCAGCCTAGGCGACTCGGGCATAGCTAAAGTAACTATCTTAGCATGGCAATCAAGCATGGCATGATAAGGAGATAGTCAATCCATGCCTAGAATAACCTCAAAATCAACCATGTCGAGCAATAAAATGCCGGCTCTGGTCTCGAACCCACAGAAGGTGATCACACAAGACCGATACACCCGGTCTACCACCACAGAATCGCCCACAGGAGTGGACACATATATAGGAGATCTCAAGGACTCACGAGAAACATCCAGAAAAGGAGAAAATAGGGCTGAAACATATGAATAAGTGGATCCTGGATCAAACGATATTGAAGCCTCTCTACCACATACTGAGATAATACCTGGGATCACGGCGTCTGAGGCCACTGCATCTGATCTAGCCGGAATAGCATAGAATCTGGCTGGAGAACCGGAAGACTGGGCTCCACCAGAGTGATTAGGAGCTGCCTGACCTCCCCCTAAATGTCCTCCACCTCTAGGACGACCCCTGTCGACCTGTCCTCCACCTCTAGGTGGCCGGACTGCTGGTGCTGAACTCATAGGCTGATAACCTTGTTGCACTGTCTTGCCCCAAAACATGGGACAAGCCTTCCTCACATGCCCCAGATCCCCGCACTCGTAACATCTCACAAGTGACATATCCTGCTGCCCCGAAGAAGAAGAATCCTGAATGGTCGGAAAGCGATGTGAACCCTCAAGCATAGCACTGAAATAGGAACTGGAGGATCTCTGGCGAATGGGGTAACCACTAGGAGAAATCTGAATAGATGGAAGACGGTAGGAGCACTCTGGCATGGCAGTGAACTGGGGCCTAACTGGACACCTCGGGGAGATGGTGGAGGTGCTGAATAAGAAGGCCTGATGGGATGACCACCCCCAAAGCGACCTATGCTCCTAGCTGGGGTATCCCTGAAATCTTCTGAGAACCTAGCCCTCTTATCCTGCTGAGCCTGCTCCCTGCTCCTCGACCGATAACCCTCGATCCTGCGAGCAATCTCCACTACGAGATGATAAGGAGTACCTATCTTCACCTCTCGAGCCATGGTGGATCTAATACCTCGATGCAACCTTGCTACAAACCTCCGCACTCTCTCAGCGTCGGTGGGTAATATCATAAGTGCATGGCATGACAGCTCTGAAAATCTAGCCTCATAATCTGTAACGGATATATGTCCCTGCTCTAACCGCTCAAACTGACCCCGCAGCTCTTCCCTCTCAGAGGGTGGAATATATCTGTCCAAGAACATCTGTGGGGAACTGCTCCTAAGTTACAGTAGGAGAATCTGCTGGCCTGCTGAGAACATAAGACTGCCATCACCTGCGAGCTCTGCCGTTTAACTGTAATGTGGTGAAATCCACTCCATGGGACGCTAGGATCCCCATGTTGTGCAGTCTATCCCTGCACCTATCAATGAAGTCTTGGGAATCCTCATCTCTCTCACCCCCGAAGACTGGAGGGCGCAATCGAGTCCATCTGTCTAACATCTTTTGCTGATTGCCATCCGCAGCTGGTCTAGGCTCCGGAGCTTCTACTACAGGCTGGGTACCACCCATAGGTAGTGTACATGGGGTGTGATGTAATGCTGCTGTCGGTCCTGCGGCCTGGGAAAGTAGGGGTCTGGGCTCCCCCTCCCGCCTGAGAAGTGGCAGGATTTGCTAAAAATAAACCAGCCTGGGACATAGTGTCCATAAATCTCACCATACGGCCTATGAATGCCTGGAAGCCAAGCGCCGTCATAAAGTCTACTGGTGCAAGATCTGCTAGAGGCACCTCATCCTGTTCCTCTACAATAGGGTGCCCTTGTGGCGGGATCGGAATAGCTCTGGGACGCCCTCGTCCCCGACCACGGGCCGGCGCCCTCCCCCGACCTCTGCCAGCGGGGGTAGCGGCTCTTCCCGGGTCTAGAACATCAGATGCGCGTGTCCTCACCATCTGTGAGAGAATAGGAGAATGAATTTAATAAATCATCGACTGCACGATAGAATAATAACAAAGAGTGGTTTCCTAACACCCTATAGCCTCCTGAAGATAAGTACAGACGTCTCCGTACCGATCCGCAAGACTCTACTGGGCTTCCCCGTAACTCGTGAGACTTATGTGAACCTAGTGCTCTGATACCATGTTGTCACGACCAAAAATCCAACACAGGTCGTGATGGCGCCCAACCCCGGAGTCAGGCAAGCCAACAGTTATTTACTAGTGAGATTTTCCTTATCTAACATACTAACCCCACATATTCCCAAAGTTTTAAACTTAGATCATTTAAATAAAAACGAAAACATTAACCAACTTAAGTAAACAGAGCCAAAATTATCATGACCCAATATATACAGTCCCAAAAAAAAGAGTCTACTATGTGCGTGCCAGGAACTTGTGTCACAAGTCAACAGGCGAACTAGTAGAATATACAAAAGATTATACAAACTGTATTGTTGTCTGAGAGAAATAGACAGAAATGAACAAAAGATAACTCCATAGTACTGCTGAGAATCGCCTAGGTAGGAAGCTTACCGTGGAGTCAGTTCCAGAATATACGTCAAGCTCCGGTCGGGTATCCAGAAGCACCTGCCTGAGGAACCTATACAATTAAGTACAGAAGTGCAGCATGAGTACATAAATATATATATGTACCCAGTGAGTATCTCGCCAAACCTCGAAGAGGTAGTGATGAGAGTTCGACATGACACTCACCAAGTTCCAACAATAATAATGCAAAACAGGATATAACAGAATGCAGTAGACATGTGAGACAGTAAGCAGCAGATACCTATCAAATATAGAAATCCAGGAAACTACTGAAAATAAGCAACAATGTACACATTCATTTTCCCCCCAAATATTTGTCAAGTTAATATCAATGGAAACAATACCAAATAGGAAAGCGCACACAAGGGTAAGACAACCGGCCGGAGTCATAAGGAAATATCTTGACACTGAATAGATGTAAAGCTTCCCTCGCTCGTGAATCATACCTGTGACTCAGGTGCTGACACATTTATGTACAATTTCCATAAAGCTCCCCTCGATCGCAAATCATACCTGCGATTCGAGTGCTGACGCATTTATATACAATTACTATAAAGCTTCCCTCGACCACACATCATACCTGCAGTTCGAGTGCTGACACACTTATACCGATTTATCATAAAGCTTCCCTCGATTGCGAATCATACCTGCGATTCGAGTGATGACTCTCCTACGTATATATATAAATACCAAAATATCAATAACTTAGTAGGGGCTATACCTGTAACAGGGATTAAACAACGGGGAGTTCAAGTGAAACTTTCCACATTTCCATATCAATTTACAAGCAATAGGCAGGTCAAAGAACACCCAAAGGTACATATAAGGCACATAGAGACATGCGTGTGAGCCCTAAAACTACCCGACATAGCATGATAGTCACCACGTACAGACTCTCGTCACTTTTTAAGCACGTAGACCCCAAAATAATTACACACAGCATATGTAACACCTATGGGGACAATTCCCTCTTACAAGGTTAGAAAGGAGACTCACCTCATGTTGAATCTACCCCTCGGACCAAGGATGCGCCCGAACTCCAAACTCTACACCCGAGAACTTGCAACTAGCCAAACATGGTACAATAACATCAATGCATGCTCAAAGTAGGGTAATTATCCTATTTATTCAATAATTCAACATTCTTGAAGAATTCCCAAATTCCAACCCCGGGCCCGCACGCTCGGATTCCAATAATTCTCGAAGAAAACACTCACCCAAAGCACTAGGGTCATTAATATACGATTTTTACTTGATTTCATAGCAAATTCATGGGTAAATTCTCAAATTATCGAAAGCTCTAGGTGACTACCCAATTCTTGATTTTTCACTAATTTAGGTAGTTAATTAAGCTAGTAATCCATGCATGAAGCTAATATTGGAGTAGATTTTACTTACCTTCAATAACCAGGTCATTTTCCCCTCAAAAATGGTGGAAATCGCCACAAGGAAGAAGAAGAAGACGAGAAAAATGTGTTACAACCCGTGTATAAAAACACACTGTCTGAACAGTGTTTTTGCACCTGCGGCTCGAGGACCGCACCTGCGAGCAAATGCTTGCACCGGCGGAAATGGACCGGGGAGCCTGGGCCCCCACCTGCGGAGTGGAGACCGCACCTGCGGCTCCGCTCCTGCTAAACTTATCCGCACCTGCGAGGCTGGAACATCAAGAGCAGTCTCGCACCTGCGACTGGTCAACCGCACCTACGGTCAAACAAGAACAGGTGCACCAGCAGCTATCTCAGCTGGTTTTTAGCCTCGTGTGGTGTCTGGGAGGCACCTGGGCCCACCCAAGCCCCCGTCCAAATATACCAACAAGTCCCAAATCATAATACGGACTTGCTCGAGCCTTCGGAACACCCAAAACAACGCTAAAACTCAAAGTCACACCTCAAAACCCCAAGAACCAAACTTAGGAACTTTAAGTTTTCTAGACTTCGCTAACAACGTGCCGAACTGACCTATACTACTCGGAATGACTCCAAATTTTGCAAGCAAGTCATAAATGACATAACGGAACTATTCCCGGCCTCAGAATTTCGTTCAGACCTCGATAACACAAAACACGTCCAAAACCACAATAGGAACTTAAGGAACTTCTTATTTCAATATTGGGCGCTGAAACGCTCCCGGGTCATCAGAAACCCATTCCGAACATACGCCCAGGTCCAAAAACATCACATGAAGCTACCGGAATAGATGAAACTCGATTCTGCGGTCGTTTACCCAAAATGTTGACCAAAGTCAAACTTGGCCTTAAAGGCCAACCTTAAGGAACTAATTGTTCCTGTAGCACTCTAAACACCTCCGAATCCCGGACCACCAGTTCCCGCAAGTCATAAATCATAAAAAGCCGCCATGGGAAGTTTCATTTAAGGGAACGGGGTCCGATAAACTGGGAGGTAAAGCAAGCTCATAAGCAATCCCTCCAACTCGCCTCAATACTTCGAGAGGACCTATAAACCTCGCGCTCAGTTTTCCCTTCTTCCCGAACCTCACAATACCCTTCATCGGCGACACTTTCAACAGAACCTTATCTCCCTCCATAAATGACACATCACGCGCCTTCTGATCCGCGTAACTCTTCTGTTTGGACTGTGCTTTGTGGAGCCTCTCCTGAATCAACTTCACTTTCTCCAAAGCATCTCTCACCAGGTCGGTGCCATATAACTTAGCCTCGCCAGGATCAAACCACCCGATAGGAGAACGACATCACCGACCACACAAAGCCTCAAATGGATCCATCTCGATGTTGGACTGATAACTGTTATTATAAGAGAACTCGGCCAAAGGCAAGAACTGGTCCCACTGACCTCCAAAGTCAATCATACATGCCCCGACCATGTCCTCCAATATCTGAACTGTCCGCTCCGACTGACCATCAGTATGAGGGTGAAATACTGTGCTATGATCTATCTAGGTTCCCACCTAACTATGCAATGCTCTCCATAAATGTGAGGTGAACTGAGGACCTCGATCTGATATAATGGACACCGGCAAACCGTGCAACCAGACTATCTCCCGAATGTAGATCTGGGCCAACCTCTCATAAGTATAAGTAGTAGCCACTGGAATGAAATACGACGATTTGGTCTACCTATCCACAATGACCCAAACCATGTCAGCCTTCTGCAAAGTCCGAGGAAACCCAACCACGAAGTCCATAGTGATGCGCTCCCACTTCCACTCAGGAATGGGCATCTGCTGAAGTAGGCCTCCTGGCCTATGGTGCTCATACTTAACCTACTGGAATTTAAGACACCTAGTCACATACTCCACAATGTCCCTCTTCATCCACCTCCACCAGTAATGCTGCTTCAAATCACAATACATCTTCGTAGCACCAGGATGAACAGAATACCGAGAACTGTGTGCCTCTTCTAGAATCCTCTCCCTCAGGCCATCAACATTAGGAACACATAAACGGACCTGAAGTATCAGAACACTATCCTCGCCAATAGTAACCTCCTTGGAACCACCCTGTACCACTGTCTCCTGAAGCTCTGCCAAGCACGGATCATCAAACTGCCGAGCCTTAATTTCACCCAATAACGAACACTGAGCAACCACATGTGCTAGAACTCGACGAGGCTCTGAAAGGTCTAATCTCACCAGGTGATTAGCCAAGGACTGAATGTCCAAGGATAGAGGTCTCTCCTCTGCTTCAATATAAGCCAAACTACCCATACTCTCTGCCTTCCTGCTCAAAGCATCTGTTACCACATTCGCCTTGCCCGGATGATATAGAATGGTGATGTCATAATTCTTCAGCAACTCAAGCCACCTGCGCTGCCTCAAATTAAGATCCCGCTGCGGTGGTCTGTATAAACCTCACAGGACACCCCATACAAGTAGTGCCTCCAAATCTTAAGAGCATGAACAATCGCCGCCAACTCCAAATCGTGCACATGTTAATTTTTCTCATGAACCTTCAGCTGACGTGAAGCATAAGAAATAACTCTCCCTTCCTGCATCAAAACACACCCCAAGCCAATGCGCGAAGCGTCGCAATATACTGTATACATCCCAGAATCGGAAGGTAATAATGGAACTGGTGTTGAGGTCAATGCTATCTTGAGCTTCTAAAAGCTCGCCTCACACTCGTCAGACCATCGGAACGGGACATTCTTCTGAGTCAATCTAGTCAATGGAGCTGCAATAGAAGAGAACCCCTCCACAAATCGGCGATAATAGCCTGCTAGGCCCAAAAATCTCCTGATCTCGGTAGCTGAAGTAGGACGCAGCCAACTCTGAACCGCCTCAATCTTCTGAGGATCAATCTTGATACCCTCTCGGACACCACATGACCCAAATTCCACGGAATCCAACAAGAACTCACACTTGGAGAACTTAGCATATAGCTTCTGTTCTCGCAAAGTCTGGAGCACAACTCTCAAATGCTGCTCGTGCTCCCCCAGGCTACGTGAGTAAATCAAAATGTCATATTACTATATATTTTATTGATAGAACATTAGTTTAGGTAGTATTTCGTTTGAATTTAATGTTTATTAATTTGCAAAATAAAGATAAATTTTATACATTCAAATGTTAAAAACAAACATTCTTAATTATTTAGTATTAAGATCTTAATACACATCTTAATATATTCAGATATATATTCAGATTCAGATTTAGATATCTTAATCTTAATACACATGTTGGTATTCAGATGTGTATTCAGATTTAGACGTCTTAATCTTTAAAAAAACAAATGAGGCCTTAGTCCAGATACTCTGAACTGGGCGATTTGCAGCCATACCTTATATAGCAGCCACCTTTTAACCTATACCCTATTTTTATAAATTATTGATTTGATAGCCAGCTGACAAAAAATCCGTACTAATATAACCATTCTACCCCTGACAAAACATATAAAAACACTTTACGATTTGCACCACGCACAAAACACTTCACCGATCCTCCTCCATCACTCCATCTCTTCTCAGATCTCCTCTCCCAAACCAGAAATTTGAACCAGACCTAAATTCAAAAATTCAAATTGTAAGTATTGCAATTCAGTTTTTGAATCTGATTGATCTTCATGATACAAATTAGTTTTCGTAATGATGAGAAGAGATTTTCAATGACGAAGTTTTGTACTGCATAACATGCTGAAGTTTTCCTTTAATTAAGGTATTTTCTAAAATATGCTTAATTCTAATAAGTTTTTGCTGAATGTGCTTTTATTTGCTAAACTTCAGCACTAATAATATTCTTAAGTTATGTCCTGCTTTCTATAGTTTTTTGATGAGTTTTTCCAAAAACATCAGCATATATGCTGAAGTTGTTTAGTTCATTTTCTAAGCACTTCAGCATAACTGCTGAAGTTTTCCTCTAATTAAGGTTTTTAATAAGTTTTTGCTAAAGTTTTTGGTTTATTTGCTAAACAAGGTGAATTTTTTGGTTTATTTGCTACACAAGCTGAAATTTTTTTTTTTTTTTTTTGGCTAAACTTCAGCACTAATAATATGCTTAAGTTATGTACCGTGTTCTATAGTTTTTTGATGAGTTTTTTCAAAAACTTCAACATATATGTTAACGTTGTTAAGTTCATTTTCCAAAGAAAAATAATATTTAAAAAAGTGCAGAAAAACATTAAGGTATTTTTTGACTTTATAGAAAAATAATATTTAAAAAAGTGCAGAAAAACATCCAAAGAAAAACTTAAGCATCTTGTGCTGAAGTTTTTTAGTTTATTTGCTAATACTTCAGCTCTTCAGATGCTGAAGTTTTCTCCTGGATACAATAGTTTTGTCATGACCTTTTCCAAAAACTTCAGCACAATATGCTGAAGTTTTTTAGTTTATTTGCTAATACTTCAGCACTGAATGTGCTGAAGTTTTTCTCCTACGCTATGTAATTTTCTCCTGCATGCTCAAGTTAAATATTGTTTGTGCTTAACTTTTTTCCTACATTAATCAGCTTTTTCATGAGCTTTGTTCTCTAGTATATTTTCTCACACTTCAGCTTTTTTCATAATTAAATTCTTATCCTAATACTTGACACTAAACATGCTTCTCTAGGATGAGTTCAATTTGCGTTGTACTTAATTTCTATGGGAGGTGGACTACTGACTTCAAATACTTGGATCATGATACAAAGCTTGTTCTTATTAATAAATAAGTATCATTCAATTCTTTCTAAAAAAAATTAGTGAAGTTACAAATATTTATTCAAGCAGATATTCCGTAAAGATATGGTTTGATATCAAACTAAATACAAGCAAAGGTATGCTTGTAACTTCAGATGAAGAACTCAATACTTGTATACATTTGCTCACAACTGATTCAGCCTACAAGAATTGTCATTTTGTCATCGAAAAAATACAACGTATTTATCACGGTGTAGGTGGTTTAGAATCTGCAGCATTCAACCAATCTCTTGGCAGTATAGTAGCTTCAGAACAATTTGTTGATTATCAACATGAACTAGGGCAGCCAATAGTGGTAGTAGACAACGAGCAACAACCTTCTAAAATTACATCTGCTTCAGAATATAGAATGCTACAACAATCGCCCCCTTCTCCAATAAATTCATACAAGTTTGTCAATGAGCAAGAAGAAGAAGGACAACTAATAATGTAAATTGCAACCAACACAGAATCCAACAAAAATTTATGTTACCTTCTGCAATAATAAGCAACAATGAAGATGAAGAAAATATGGAATTAATACCGGTAACATCAGATACAATTGATGAAATTGCCGAAACTTCTAGTGCCTCTAAGAAATCAAGAAAAAGAGTGAGGAGAAAGCTGAAAGAATCTCCACCATGTAAAATACTTAGGCATGATGCATTGCCTAAGGAAGTAAGAGTAGGATCATTTTTTGAGAACAAGGAAATATGAGTAAATTTTTCTACAGCTTGGAGATAAACCAAAAGGTTGAATTCACAGCTTTTAGATCATGTTCAAAGAGATATGAGCCGAAATGCATTGAGGAGCAATGTGGTTGGATTGTGCGTGCTACCAGAATAAAAAATTCCACACTTTTCAGGGTGATAAAATATCATAACAACCATGAATGCTCAGTTGATGCAAGAAAATCAGATCAGAAGCATGCTACATCAAATTTTATAAGTGATCAAATTTTAGAACATGTTCGAGACAAAAAGATAGAGGTTACACCAGCCTTTGTAGAAAATGAAATGAAAAAGAAATTTGGAATTGACATTGGATATCACAAGGCATGGCGTGCTATTCAAAAAGCTATTGCTTGCATAAGGGGAACATCGAAAGAGAACTACCAGATTCTTCCTTCATACATACACATGATGGTGCATAGAAACCCAGGAACATACACAAGCATAAAAAGAGATGAGCAGAATCGGTAAGCAAAACAAATACCAACCATCAGCCTGAAGTTAAACTTCACACCTTATGATTTGTTTTTTCGTGTTTCACTGTACAGGTTTTGTTACATGTTCTTTGCTCCTGCAGCATCAATAGTTGGTTGGTCCTACTGTAGACCTGTTATTGCAGTAGATACAATGTTGTTAAACTCAATATCGTGGCGTTCTATTTGTTTCTGTATCAAAGGATGCAAACAATCAAATATTTCCTCTATCTTTTGGTTTAGCAGAATCAGAAAATAATGAGGCATATATTTGGTTCTTCGGAGAAATGAGAAAAGCAATTCAAGTCCGTCATGAACTGGTTTTTTTGTCAGATAGAAACCAGTCGATTGCAAATGGGATTAGAAAAGTTTATCCTGAAGCTCACCATGGTATCTGCCTCTATCACTTTGAGAAAAATTTAAAGCAAAGACATGCAAAAGCCATGACAATAAATCTTTTTCAAAGCGCTGCAAGGTCATACAAACGTGAAGATTTTAATAAGTTAATGTCCCAACTCAAATGTGTTGATAAGAAAATATACAATTACCTAATGGAAGAGCCTCCGGAAAGATGGGCTCGATCGTGGTTCCCACGGCGACGTTATGATATGCTGACAACAAACATTGTAGAATCAATGAATTATGTGTTACCAAAAGCTAGAGAAATGTCTATTTTAAGAATGTTAGATTACATCCAAGAAAAGTTGGGAGAGTGGTTTTACGAACGGAGGAAAAAATCAAATGAAACTTTTTACAAAGTATCAATATGGGCAGAAGAAGAGATGACTAAGAAGATGGACTTGACTTGCAAAATGATTGTGTGTATATTTATTAACTTAAGGATTTACCTTCATCATGTTTTCTCTATAGCATAATCACTTCTGCTTTTTATATCTGGTACAGTCATTTACTGCTTACATATAAAAAACCTCATACTAGCTGAATTTTTGTCCCTAGATTCTATAGTTTTGTCGTCATGAGATTTTTGTAAAAACTTCAGCACCCAACATGATAAAGTTAATTAGTTCATTTGTAAAGACTTCAGCACCCAACATGTTGAAGTTTTGCCCCTAGATTCTATAGTTTTGTCGTTATGAGCTTTATGAAAAACTTTAGCAAAAGATGTTGAAGTTAATTCGCTCATTTGTAAAAACTTCAGCACCCCATGTGCTGAAGTTTTGTCCTGGAT
>MDKI01051333.1:0-19294 GCA_005239505.1 Nicotiana paniculata
TTATAGCAGGATGTATGTATATATATCATGAGGTGCATTAGGAGCATCAGATTCGTGGAATTTGGCTATTAAGGTTCAGGGAGCGTCATTGTGGTTAGAGGATGAATTTTGCGATGCATGGTGCTAATTCAGCAAAGGTATCAGTCATGTTCTAGTATATCGTGTAGTGGTTGATACAGCATTTATATGTTGGAAGTAGGCCTGACAGAGAAAATTTCAAGTGTTGGAACTAGATTCTAAGCTATTATATGGATAAAAGAAGAAATCTTCATATTTGATCAAGCTAATGTACTCAACTGGGTTGTGGTAGCACGGGCAGGTGCTCGAATGTTAAACAGTGATTTCAGATAACTCCAGAGCAGTTCTTAGCACGTTCGAGGACGAACGTCTGTTTAAGTGGGGGAGAATGTAGCGACCCGACCGGACGTTTTGAGCTCTAGCGCGTCGTTCAGCGATTTGAAGTCATGAGTAGCTCCATTTTAGGTATTATGACTTGTAGGTGTGGTCGGAATCGAATTTCAGAAAGTTTAGAGTTGATTTTGAAAGAAAATTCTCATTTCAGAAGCCTTAAGTTGGAAGAATCAACTAAATTGGAATTTTGAGTAAACGACCTACGAATCAGGATTTGAAGGTTCCTGTAGGTTCGTATGATTATTTCGGACTTGGGAGTATGTCCGGATAAGGTTTTGGATAACCCGGGAGCGTTTCGACGCATATTGTGGAAGTCAGCGTTTTTGAAGAAATTTCCTAAGTTTGGCTCGAAGCGCATTTTAGTGATCTGGATGTTCGTTTGGGATTCCGAGTCTGGGAATAGCTTTGTATGGTGATTCTGGAGTTGGGAGCGCGATCGGAAGTGAATTTGGATGTACGTAGGTCATTTTGAAGGTTTTTGAGAAATACGACTAGAAGTGGAAATTTTGATATCGAGGTCGGAATGCGATTCCGAAAGTTGGAGCATGTTCATAATGTCGAATATGACTTTTGTGCAAAATTTGTGGTCAATCGGACGTGATTTGATAGGTTTTGGCATCGGATGTAGAAGTTGGAAATTTCTAAGTTCATAAAGTTGGGACCTGGGTGCGATTCGTGGTTTCGATGTTGTTTGATGTGATTTGAGGCCTCGAGAAAGTCCGCATTGTGTTTTGGAACAAGTTGGTATAATTGGACGAGGTCCCGGGGGCCTCGGGTGGATTCCGGGTGGTTAACGGATCAAGTTGAGACTTTGAAGAAGGCTGGAATTTGTTGTCATCTAGTGTGACCGCACCTGCGAGGATTTGGCCGCAGGTGCGGAGCCGCAGGTGCGGCTATGGCACCGCAGGTGCGATGGTATTTCCGCACCCACGAGGTCGCATATGCGGGTTATGGGGCGCAGGTGCGAGTTTGGCTTGAGTTGAGGAAAGCCGCAGGTGCAGAGGTTTGATCACACCTGCGGAATCGCAGGTGCGAGAGTTTGATCGCAGGTGCGAAAAATGGCCTGGGCAGAATGTTTTAAAACCGAGAATTTGTTGCCATTTCTTCATTTCTTCTTTGGTTTGGTTGATCTTGGGAAGCTTCAAAGAGAGGATTTCTTCATGCAATGTCAAGGTAAGTAACTCCTTCATGTTTCTAAGTTAAATACAAGATTATATGCATGGATTAGACATGGAAATTTGTAGGAAATTGGGAAATCTTAAAGAAACCTAGAAAATGGAAATTTGGATTTTTAGCCACGAATTTGAGCATGGAATTTAGAGTAAATCATATATTTGAGTTAGTAAAGCTATGGGTGGAATATATCTTCGAGAAATTTCGGATTCCGGGCACGTGGACCCGAGGGAATTTTGTTCATTTACTAAGCGGGGTTGGAAAATTATATAATTTGGAATTGTTGCAAATATTAGAGTATATTTTCATTGGTTTGCCGTTATTTGGATAGTTTTTGGGCGTTGTGCGTTCGTCGGAGTCGTCAGAAGGGCTTGGAAGCCGGTTATGGAATTTCGGAGCGATGTAAGTATCATTTCTAACTTTGTGAGGGGGAATTGTCCCCTTAGGTGAATTAATTAAGTATGTGCTAATATCTTCGGGGGCTACGTATGCACGAGGTGATGGGAGTCCGTGCGTAGCTACTATTATGCCATGTTCGGGTAGTCTAGGACCCACTAGCATGCCTTATGTGTTGTACCTCTAAACCTGCCTGTAATATTAAACTGCTAATATAATCGAAATCGTAATTGAATAACTGAAGAAGACTAGAGTTCATTTTTTTAATCACCTAGAAAGAGAATTGATTCCTCCGTGGATAATTATATCCTAGTAGGGTTATATTATGGAATATCATTAAACTTGGCAAATGAGTTTCAAAACAAAGATTTAAAAGTTGTATTACATGTTCCTTTAAGAAGAATTTTACCACTTTCCTGAGAAAAACTGCTTTCTTGATAAAAATACGGATTTATTGTGTGGATCTGTGTACTTATGAGCACCTGAGTCGCAGGTATGATTCGCGAGCAGACTAGCCTTATTATTTTTTTATGTATAACTGCATCACATGATCGATTCGCGAGCGGAGCAGATAGATGCATCTATGGTTCGAACCGTTCGACCTCGGCAGTGCACAGTTTATTATTGTTGGTCCGCGCCTTCGACCCTCGGCATTGCTTGCGCATGATATTTACTGCGTAGTTGCTATGATTTTTGCCTGATTATTGGCCTGAAACGTTAAGTTATCAATTGAAATGACAGAGATTTAAAGTTATTAAAAAGATTTTGGAAGAAGTTGTTTCTTCCCATCGATTAATTGTTATTAATATGACGAAGATATAAAGTGTTAAACGTGAACGGAGTTGATAATATTTATTCCTGATTTTAATAAATTTCCTATGATAATCATGCTTAGTGTCGCACTTAAATATTCTAAATTGACCTTTAGCAAGTGTCTAATTTGACCCCTCGTCACTACCTCTCTGAGGTTAGGCGAGCTACTTACTGAGTACATGCTGTTTTTGTACTCATGTTACACTTGTTGTGCGTTTTATTGCACAGGTACTTTCATAGCAATGTGGAGGATTCGGGGACTTAGGCGAGCTGTATCATCCGGAGGCGATCCGCAGCTGACAGAATCTCCCTCGTACTGTATATATTTTATTTTAAATTTCCTTGTCCAATTTGTATTTTGGACAGGCTTTGTGATGATTGAATAAATTCTTAGAAATTGCTCATGTACTTGTGACACCAGGTTCTGGGATGTGTTGGGATATATTTGCTAAAGTGTAATATTCAAACCATTGTTTTACTTAACATATTTTATTTGGTTAATATGTAATAAAGTGGAAGGAAACGTTTTTCATAAATGTTAAAACCGGAAATTTATTTCAATTAATTAATGATTGGCTTGCCTGACAATGATGTCCGGCGCCATCACGACCTTAGGGATTTTTGGTCGTGACACAAGAATTCATCAAGATTTCAACCAACGATTGGTAATATGGGAGTTTGTATCGAATCATTATCATTGATTTGTTATATGCTTTTAAACCTCAATGATATAGCTATGGAGTAATTTCTATTAGGATGCTGACAGATACGGTGCTTTAATAACTTGACTAGGGATTCGATTCTTGATAATTGTTGGAACTAATTGATGGGGTTTTAATTCTTATGTGGAGTTATTTATTTTGCTTCAAAAGAGGATCTTGATTTTGAATTTCTTTACATATTATCTCTAGTTTAAATTCGTGATTCAAATAGGTAATCGAAAGAGCCTCTTGAATTATTAATTGAACTAGAAAATAGGGAAATATTTGTGAGAAGTTACCCTTTAGACCATAACCATCATTTATTCGTTGCAATTGTTTACCGTGCTTCAATTGGATTAATTATTGAAATTAATGTTTAATTGAAAGAGGAACATTGACTTCAAGTGTAATCTGACTATCTTTTAAACTTGTGATAATAAACAGTATTATAGAGTGAACTAACTCAAGAATTGGGTCCCGATCCAATTATCTTGCACTTGTCTAGTCAATTACCTTTATTTCTCTCATTGATATTTCTCCGTTGGTGATCTGCTGTCTTTTGTGATCAATTGTTAATTGCTTAATTTTAGTAGTTAATCGTAGTTGATAATCATCAAATCAACTGTTAATTTTCCAGGATAGTAATCAACTAAATATTATTCGAACACTGTTTAAATTCAATCCATGTAGAGATGATAATTAAACAATACTATCTTTGACTAGCGAGCAATAATTTCGTGTTGTGTTTTGCGCTTGTCACACCCATGGAAAAAAGGGCAAGGAAAATACCAGACATCTGGTTGATGAAGATGATAGTTTGGGGCGACAATCAGAAGAAGAAATACACCTAAAAACACCCCAATCTAATCAAGTAAGTCAATCTATTGTTCAAGGCCCAAATTTTGTATTCATGCCTACACCATCTGTACACAATCAATCAAGCAGTCCATTTCCTGACTTTGACCTCCCTGAACTTGATCTAGATGTAGTTACAAGGCCAACCACAATGTCAGATTCTAAAACAAGACTTCTGGAAAGGCAAAAATCACCTCAAACTTCAAGTGTAAGAGTAATTTCCTTCGCTGGTTATACAAATGGTGTGAGTCTTCCATCATCACTTCCTTTCAAACCACCAGGCCTCAAACGGAAGAGAAAAAAGTGTTGTAATTGGAAGCCAGCTGGAGATGTAAAGCAAAAAGAAAGTGGATAAGCTGAAGCCAAGAAGGGGAAGCAACTAAAGTCTATTGTAATTACTACCATGTGATAGTACATTTCCTATTATGTCGTTTTTTAAGACATGTTGATGAAGGTTGGAGTTGAATGTCATATTATCACTATATTTGTGTCAGTTTTTGTTTTTTTTGTGGGGGGGGGGGGGTTAATATGGAATCCATATCTCTAAAAGTCCAACTTTGTGTATCTGACTTTGTTATGTGCAATGAAATATGTATTTACTATTTAATTTGTTGTTTCAGTAGTTAATGTTGAATCTGCAGTATGTGCAAAGTTTATTGAATATGTAGTTTGTGTAGAGTTTGTTGAATCTGCAGTTTGTGCAGTTTGTTGTATATGCAGTTTGTACGATTGTTGAATCTGTAGTTTGTGCAGTTTGTTCAATATGTTGTTTGTGAAATTTGTTGAATATGTTGTGTTAATGTTGAATCTGTAGCTTGAGACATATTATATGAACAACCAGATGATATGGAGCAGCTTAAACTTCAACTTGAAACATCAAGAGAAACTTAAAACTTCAACTTAAAAATGGATTAACTTAAACTTCAACCTAAATCTATAGTAGAATAAACAAGCGCAATTAACGTTACAACTTAAACTTCAACTTAAAACGTTAAAGTTACAAGATTTGAAGTAGTCTAAACAACAGTCAACTCATCTGATATTAAGCCTGCATAATTTTTGAATTATAAAACATCAAAAATAGAGGTAACGTTCCCTACCAAATACATCACGTATCATAATAAACTTCTATTCATTACCCTAGCAGCTAAAATTCCAACAAAAGGGGCACATAAAATGAAAATGAAAAACTTCATCTTGACGATTTTCTTTTCTAATTTAGTCACTTGAACATGGTTTCTTGCCTTCATGACGATCATTTTGTCCTTCAATTTATCCCTTTCAATTTTAACATTGTCCAACGACGACTTCAAAGTACTAATTATAATATTTATCGCACCCAGCTGAGACCTTAAATTGTTGATTATAACAAGCGCTCTATCGGGAATAGGATCATCTGACCATTCCCAATAACCATATGAAGCATCTTGTAAAACCAAAATACAATTCAAACAAATCAGAAACAATTCATTAAATTATAAAAAAAATTCAAACACGACAAAATTTAATAATCACTTACTTCTGATTTTGGACATTTGTAGAATCTCCGTCCGGGGTTAAAAAGAGTAGTCGAAGTGAAGTAGTTAGCAAATTTCCCCAGTGGCACTTCCCCTTAGATGAAGAACTATTTTTTGATATGCCAAATCACCTTTTTGGACAATATTTACAGTCTAGATTAAGAAACTAAGATCAAATAAATGAAAACAAAAGAAATCGAAGTAGCCAATGTAGAATCTTGAAGAACCCTAATTTCTCTCATTGGTTTGGAAAAAAATGAGAGAACCGATGTTTTGGGGATATTTTTTAATTAAATTATCGTGTTGGTCGGATAAAATTAGCCGGAACGGTAGGTCAATTAAAAAATATGGGGGTTTTGGTTCATCCAGTAATAGGCTGACACATGGATATTTTTAATTTAAATTTGGGACTAGATGGCAGATGGGTATTTTAATTTCTAGGCACAAACAGTAGGGACTCTTTTTTTTGGTAACTAACTTTATATTAATCACCAGGAATAAACATTACTATACCATAGCAGTTTAACACAACTAGCTATCTAAAGAAAACATCAAAAGCCTAAGCTCAACTAGCAAACAATAATCAAATCTAGTAACCCAAGCTAGAACAACATGCTATGTAACAAGCTTTGGACACCATGAGATGCTCTAACATTGGACAAGTAGGCAATCTCTCTAGCAATAATCTCCCAGTTCCTTGATTTCTTTTCGAAAATTCTCTGATTTCTCTCCATCCAAATAACATAGACACTTCTTAAGATGCGATCTTGTTGAGTCCTCCCTTTTTGCATAGGGAGACACGTTTTGCATAGACACATTTTACTCTTTTAATTAAATGGTATAACAGGGGACATATATGACTTATTTTAGCTAGTAGGGGGACATATATGACCCTTTTTCGTTACTTATATAACATGTTACCATCTTTTGGAGGGTTTCCACAAAGTTACTTGTAATTGAATTGGTAAAGGGTCTGATATGCCCCTCTACTATTAACTATTATTTCAAAATGTCCTTCGTTATACTATCAGGTCAAAAGACTCCTTAGCGTAACACTATTAAACAAAAATAATCCTAAACATACAGAATAGACATGTGGCATGGATTTAAGGCTCAAGGCCATCTGGTTCTTTTTTATAACCCAAATTGAACCGAACCCGCTCCCGACCCACATACTTGAACCACCTTTCTCCAGCTAATTTAAATTTCAGAACCCTAATTTTTCAACATATTTCGTCCCCCTAATCAGAGAAAAGTTATCTACTCTCCATTACTCATAATTCATAATTGCAAAACTCAAGATTCAGTCTCAAAGGTGGGTTCAATGTTCGATTCAACTACTACATGAAATATGGTGTGCCATTATGGGGAGATTGCCAAGAACTTCAAATCAACCACTCTTCAAAATCTCAGAAGAAGATTCTATAAGTGTGCTAACCTGAAGTAAGTTCTAATTTTTCTTGTGGTTCGTTGTTGGAACGCATTACACAAATTTTTTTACTTTTTTCAGTAACATTGGTTGTTTTTGTTAGAATGAGTCGTACAGATTATGTTGCCGATATTAACAGTATTTTAGGTACGATATAAAATATTAGTAAGTTTGCATTTAATACATCCTATCAAAACACAAAAAAAAAGTCCAACTTGGTCATCATTTTCCTTTCCTTGACCTAAGCTTCTCAATCCTTTGTTTCCTTTGTTTTTCTAACTGATTTGCAGTTGTAGCGGATTTTCCCTTCCAGCTTAAAGATGGTGGTGAGTATGGAAAGTTTGTCGATCACTCACACCAGTGAAGTTTATTGACCTAGTACCAGTGGGTATTGGTACTTCTATCTCATCTTAAGTCTTGTATTGACTTCTGATATCACTCTTGGTCTTAGCACAATATCTTCATCAATGTCCAAATCCATGCTAGATTGGCCAATACTCCTAACTCCGGGTGTAGGCATGAACCTAAAGCCACTTCTTGGCTTGGTTGACTGATTGTAGGTTCTGAACAATTAATTTCTTCTTCAGTTTCTTCATCTATCAAAGTTCTTGGCCTCTTTGTTTGCTATTTTCCCTTTCCCTTCTGTTGGTGAAAAAAATCCAAGTTAAAAAAAAATTCAAATTTCAGTAACTAAAATTTCAAATTATACTTTACATGTTCATAAGTGCTAGCATTGTGGGTTGTCTATCCACATTTGCTATAAGTCATGACTCTTCTTTTTCTGGATGCCTTTTAGTTTCCTCATTCTTCTGCCTATATATCTTAACCTTAGGCCTGCCAGCCAACTTCACCAACTTAGATGGCTCCATTGCTTGTGAGTGGGTCAACCTTCCAAAAAAATTCTCCTCTTACAGGTTGCAGTTTGTGTTTATAAGAGAGCAGAAATGCCTCCTTGCTATACCACTAGTTCATCTTTATCAAAGGATCACACATGTTGTGTAGTACAACTTTAATAACATGTGGACATGGGATTCTTGCAAGGTCCCACTACCTACAAGTGCACTTCTTCACAGCCATATTCACACAACTCTTATCAGAACCTTCTGACACTTCATAGCCATTTTCTCCATTGACATTAACTTTACAAGCTGATTGAGCAATATGCATGTACGCATTGTACAGTTTCATGCTTTTTGGATTAAAGTCATGTCTCCAACTCCTCACTTCATCTTAGTGTTCTCTTAACGTGTTCATCACTTTGGTTCCAATGTCTTCCAACATTTTTATTATTGGCTTATGCCTTGCCTCCAAAATCCATTTGTTGAAGGACTCAGTCAAGTTCTTATCAATTGACTGATTCTTGCACACTGTGTCCAGATAAGCTCTACACCAAGCCTAAGGTGGGTACTTCAACAAACCAATTGTTGTATCCTTGTTCAACTCTCCTAAATTCTTCAGTTGGTCCTTGAATTCCTCCTCATAAGTAGACTATACACACCATCAAAGTAGTTTTTTGCTTTCACCAGTATTGTATATCTTGCACCTGTTAACTTCAATGTGTCTAACACAATATCTATGTTATGATTGAGGAACGACAGTTCTAACAGCATCAATTAATCCCTATAATAGTTACAGACACATAGAGTCACTTAGACATTTTCAGGAATAACAAATTTACAAAATTAAGATGGACAGAAATAGGAAAAAACATAAATGCTTGAGGACAGAAATGCCTCATGACAGATCTAATGAACAGAAATATTAAACAATAAAAGTAGACCATGGACAGAAATATAAAACAACAATAAATAGAACAGAAAAGGACATAATTAAAATGGACAGAACAGAAAAGAACATAATGATAATAAACAATTGATGTGTGGCTATAATTTCATCTTTTAATACATTATTTGCCTCACATTTTATATGCTTTAATGATAAATTACACTTTATTTTCACGTAATGGAGTCTATTTTAGTGTAGGTAAATTGGAGATGAAAGTAGAGCAAAAGAAATAATTAAAGTCTAAAGCATGCTAGAAAACAGTTAAAAAGAAGAAAGAAAGAAGTGAGCAGCCTACAAATGAGAAAGCTGGTGAAGCCAAGCGTTAGAGATGGCTAGGTGAGGCAGGAGGCGAGTTCCACCTCGCGTTAAGGCTGGCGATGCCAGGTCTAGGGCGAGGTCTAACTCGCGTAAAGCCTCGCGAGGCGAGGTCTGAGGCACACACACTCCAAACTTTGAAGGCTTATTTCGTCTCCTGGTTTGATTAGGACTTAGCCTATGCATTTAGGTCTTTTCCTACACATATAAATAGACATAAAATGCCACTTTTGAAGGAGTTTTGCAATCGGAGGCAAGAATAGCTCGTGAAACAACCGTTGGGAGTTAGACTCATCGATTTCTACATCCCTTTATCCTTACTTTGTAATTTAATTATGCAAAATATTTTGGATATTGTTACTATCAGTATGAGTATCTAAACTCATAATCTTGGATTTTGATGGAACCTATTGAAGGATGTTTTTCTTGTTACGTTAATATAAATTTGTCGTAGTATTTTCTCTATTTGTTCAACTATGTTATTATTGTGGTTGGTTGAATAGCTCTCAATCAATTGTGTCTATTTAATGTGTATTGCCAGGAGAGAGTGCATATTTATATAGTTGTTGAAAAAAATCACTCCTAACGTATATGAGGGATCAATACGAAGGGTTTAAAGGTGGGATTAGGGATAACGAAACCTTGGTGTGATCCGAGTGAGTCGTACTTAATGCCAGCTAGCGTAATTCGGGAGAATATGACTAGTAAATTTTGGTAGTTAATTGGGAGAGAATTACGACACTCATAGTGCTCATGATCGGTAGAGAATACGTAGAAAAATTTATAGAAAACGTAGCGGAAAGGATTCCGACAATAGAAAAAATCATAACCTTAGATCATTCCAATTCTTGTCTACAACTCGTTCGTAGTTAGTTACTAATCATTGCATTTTCATTACGTAATTTAGTTAGTAAACATCCAAATTGTTACTTAAATATTTCTGAAGATCGATTGCGTGAATTTGTGCGAGTCTAGTAGTTGTGTTTAATAGGTTAATTTCCTGTGGGATTCGACTCCAGACTTATTAACCGAAATATATTTGCAACGGCCGCTAAGTCCTTTTTATAAGGCATAGTTGGGCGTGATCAAATTTTGGCGTCGTTGCCGGAGAATTAACGATGTTATTAATTGCAGCTAAAAGAAGTGCTAGAATTCTTAATGTAGTCAATTTTCTTCATTTTAAGCCAAATATATTGAAATTCTAACGTTTGTAGTCTTGGGTGTTACAGGTACATGCTTAGGAACTTCTCAAGAACTGGTGAACTGCTCGAAGCATTATCAGATCCTGAGAAAGTATTCAAGGAACTGAATCATGCAAACAAGAAAGGCAAACAACAACAAAACAAATCGAACTAGACATGGGTGACGGAATAGAAAATCCAATCAACAACAGAAACAATGCAAATGAACCAAACAATCAGGGTGTGGTGCCTCTTGTACTAGAAGCAGCATTTTATGATTGGGCTCAACCCACCACCGACAATCTGGCAACCACAATTACAGTCTCTCAGATACAAGCGAAATCATTTCAAATCACAAACAACATGCTACATTTGTGCAGAACAACGGACTGTTCTCAGGGTCATACAATGAAGATCCTCAGCATCATATGAAGAATTTCCTGTCGATATGTGTCACGCAAAGGCAACCTAATGTGACACGGAAGCAATAAAGTTGTTATTATTTCCATTCTCGATGACAGGAGAAACTCATACTTGGATTAATTCACTCCCCATAAACTCCATCACTACTTGGGAGGAATTAGTCAAGCAACTTTTAGACAAGTTCTACCCACCCAATAAGACTGCCAAACAAATTGATGATATATTGAGCTTCAGGCAGAGACCAACAGAAACACTATAAGAAACGTGGGAGAGGTTAACGGGTATGCTGGTTAAATGTCCACATCATGGCATTCCCGATCAGATGTTAGGGCGGAGGTTCTACATGGTACGGACAGACATCTTAAAGGCCAATGTTGATGCTCTAGCAAGTGGAGCATTTTTTAGCAAAACATTCAGAGAATGCAAGATCCTACTTGATAAGATGGCCCAAAACTCAGGATGGATGACAAGAGACTCTACGATCACTCTTGTAGTTAACTCAGTGGCTTTGGACCCAAACAACTCCATAGCCAAAAATATGGCCACTCTAATGACGCAAATGAGTATCCTCACCAAAAAGATCGATGAATCAGGCCAGAAGCAGCAGTTACACATATTTGATGCAACTAATGAGGGCTTATGTACAACATGAATTAACCAACCATATGTATGCTCGTAGAGCGCAGGAAGTGACAACCAGCACTATCAGGAAGATATGAACTATGTGGCAAACTATGGGGGACAGAGGCAAGTTGGTCAGAATTGGGGACAGCATAATCAACAATATAGACGAGCACAACAATAGTACAATAACAGAAACAATCCTGGAGCTATGCGACCATAGGTTAAAGTTGTGCCTTACCAAAGGCAACAGGGTTACAACCAGCAAAATCAGCAGCTGGCTTATCAACAGCCTCAATAACAACAGATAGTGAGACAAGATGATAGGTTTTCTAAACTTAAAGGAATGTTACAACAACTGATTGGGTCCAATGGAAAAATGCAAGAGAGAGTGGACTCACATGAATCAGCGATAAAGGTTATTGAGATTCAAATAGACAGATTGCAATGGCTCTAAATAATCGTCCCCAAGGGACGTTACCCGCAGACACACAAATCAACCCTAAAGAGCAAGGCCTGAAACAACTTATGGCAGTGAGTCTACAAAATGGTAGAGACCTAGATCTGGAGCAATAAATTGCTCGCGAAAGACGACCTATTGAAACACTTTTTCCAGTACCCATTGAAGTAGATGATTCAACAGGGTTAACTGAGGTGACGGTACAACATACACAAGAGAGCATAAGCAAAGAAAAAGAGGTTGCGAAGGAGACTGAGGTAGTACAAGAAATGACAGTAAAAGCAGTGCTTGAGCAAGATAAAACTCACATCACAGGAAAGAAGTGACCACCAGCAAAATTCCCATGGAGATTGGCCAAATATTAGAAGGACGAGCAACATAAGAAATTCATGGAGATGTTGAAACAAATCCAGATAAACATTCCACTGATTGAGGCTTTGCAGGAGATGCCTGGGTATGCCAAAATGATGAAAGATTTAATGTCTCGCAAATTCGACTTCCAAGACCTGTCCACTGTTAGATTGACACAGACCTGTAATGTATTCATGACGAGACCCATAGCTGAGAAGTTATCAGACCCAGGGAGTTTCACAATCCCATGCATGATAGGAAGCTATGCTTTTGCTAAAGCATTGTGTGACTTGGGGGAAAGCATAAACTTGATGCCCTTGGCTATCTACAAAAGGTTATGCATTGGAAGAGCAAGACGCACATCCATGTTACTACAGCTAGCCGATCGGACAGTGAAGAGGCCATCAGGTATCCTTGATGATGTATTAGTACATGTTGGGAAGTTTGTGTTCCCACCAGATTTTGTCATTCTGGACTGCTGGGTTGACGAGGAGATTCCCATAATTTTGGGAAGACCATTCTTGGACACTGGGAGAGCTTTAATTGACTGTGAAACTGGAGATCTCAAAATGAGACTAAATGATGAAGAGATAACATTCAATGTGCAGAAATCTATACGGCGACCAAGTGAATTTGCTAACTGCTCTCTAATAGAAGTCGTGGATGTAATTTTGGAGGAGGAAGATGGACTTTGAACGCTAAAGACCCTCTAACAACCTGTCTCATGAACTTAGACGAAGTAAATGGAAAGGTCTTGGCGGAGTGAGTGCTGTCTCTTGAAGGCCAAGGGTTTTGGAAAAGAGAGCTCGAATTTGAGCCTTTGCACTTAGACGAAAGAAAAACTCCTCAAGCTAAGCCATCGATAGAAGAGCCACCAAAGTTGGAACTGAAGCCGTTACCACCTCATCTCAGGTATGCTTTCTTGGGACCTAACTCAACTTTACATGTTATTATCTCATCTGGTTTGTTAGATGTGCAGAAAGAACAAGTTTTGCAGGTATTGATTGAGTACAAAACTGCAATTGGTTTGACTATTACAAACATTAAGGGTATCATCCCGACCTTCTACATGCATAAGATTCTACTGGAAGATGGCCACAAACCTTCCAGAGAACACCAAAGAAGGCTGAACCCCAATATGAAGGAAGTTGTGAAAAAGGAGGTGATAAAGTGGTCAGATGTGGGGATTATTTTCCCCATCTCCGACTACAACTGTATCAGCCCAGTCCAATGTGTGCCAAAGAAAGGTGGGATGGCTGTAGTGAAAAACGAGAACAACGAGTTGATATCAACAAGAACAATCACGGGATGGAGAATTCGTATGGACTATAGAATATTGAACAAGGTCACCCGAAAAGACCATTTTCCCTTGTCGTTCAATGATCAAATGCTAGATAGATTGGTTGGGAGGTCCCACTTTTGATTTCTGGATGGATACTCAAGGTATAATTAGATCTCCATAACCATATAAGATAGAGAGAAAATGTCATTCACCTGGCCATATGGCAGCTACGCCTTCCGGAGGATGTCGTTCGGCCTATGCAATGCACCAGCCACATTTCAAAGGTGCATGATGGCCATCTTCACAGATATGGTAGAGGACATCATGGAGGTCTTTATGGATGATTTCTCAATAGTGGGAGACTCATTCGATGATTGTCTGAAGAATTTGAAAAAAGTTCTAAAAATATGTATCGAGACTAAACTGGTGCCCAACTGGGAAAAGTGCTATTTCATAGTACATGAAGGTATAGTGTTGGGACACCCAGTGTCGAGTAAGGGCATTGAGGTAGATCGTGCAAAGGTCTATGTGATAGAAAAGCTTCCACCACCCACTTCCGTCAAAGCAATAAGAAGTTTCCTTGGCCATGCCGGTTTTTATAGACGGTTTATAAAAGATTTCTCCAAAATTGCTAACCCCTTGTGTAAATTGCTTGAAAAAGATCACCCTTTTGTGTTTTCTAATGACTATAGGTAGATTTTGAGGAATTGAATAAGAGGATGGTGACAGCACCTATCATAGTTGCACCCGACTGGGAGCAACCATTTGAGTTGATGTGTGATGTGAGCGACTATGTTGTGGGATCAACTCTTGGGCAGCGAAAAGATAAAGTCATGCAACTAATATACTACGCAAGTATAACTTTGAGTGGTGCGCAACTAAATTACACAATGATCGAGAAGGAGATGCTACAGTGGTGTTCGCTTTTAAAAAATTCAGGTCATACCTGATAGGCTCAAAGGTAATTGTTTTATACTGACCACGTTGCTCTCAGGTACCTAATTGAGAAGAAGGAGTCAAAGTCGCGCCTGATTCGATGGGTGCTACTGCTGCAAGAATTTGACTTGGAAATCCGTGACCGAAAGGGAACTGAGAACCAAGTGGTTGATCACTTGTCTAGGCTGGAAGGATCCGAGAAGAAGGTTGAGGTGGAAGAGATTGTGGAGACTTTCTCGGATGAACAACTATTATCCATGAGACTTGAGGTAGAGCCATGGTATGCAGACATTGCAAACTACTTGGCGAGAGGTATTGTCCCCTATGACCTTTCCTTTGTCCAAAAGAAAAAGTTCTTTCGTGACTGTCGCATGTATTATTGGGATGAGACTTATCTGTTCAGAATTTTTGTTGATAACATGATCCGGAGATGTATCCCCGAGATAGAACAATCTCCTATTTTGCAGGCTTGTCACACGTCCCTATATGGTGGCCATTTCGGGGGAGTAAGGACAACTGCGAAGGTGTTAGAGTCATGTTTTTACTGGCCGACATTGTTCAAAGATGTTATGGGTGAAGGGCTGTGATGAATGCCGACGAACGGGGAATATTTCCTGCCGACATGAGATACCCATGAACCCAATTCAGGAGGTATAAGTGCTTGATGTATGGGGAATCGATTTCATGGGGCCTTTTATCAGCTCATATGGTAACAAGTACATATTTGTAGTTGTGGACTACGTGTCAAAATGGGTGGAGGCTACAGGCTCCCTACAAATGATGCAAAGGGGGTCATTGGTTTTTGAGAAATAATATATTCACCCGATTTGGAACTCCAAGGGCAATAATCAGTGATAGAGGCACTCACTTCTGTAATCGAGCCTTGGCAAAGCTGTTAGAACAATATGGTGTACGCCACAAGGTTTCTACCCCATATCAATGACAAACGAGTAGGCAAGTGGAAGTTTCGAACAGAGAGATAAAGAGCATTTTGACAAAGACCGTGAATGCTATAAGAATGGATTGGGCGAGAAAGTTAGATGATGCACTCTGGTCCTATCGTACCTCTTTCAAAACTCTGATTGGCATGTTGCCGTTTAATTTGGTGTTTGGGAAGGTGTGTCACTTACCAGTGGAGTTGGAGCATAGAGCTTTGTGGGCATTTAGGTAGCTGAATCTCGATATAGAACCTATGGGTACAAGTAGAGTCACAGATTTGCACGAGCTTGATGAGTTTCGCTACCATACTTTTGAGAGCACAAGACTATACAAGGAGAGAATGAAGAAGATGCATGACAAAAATATTCTTGAGCGGAATTTTAAACCTAGAGATATGGTATTGCCAACAATTTAAGATTGAGGTTATTTCCGGGCAAATTAAACTCAAGATGGTCAAGACCATTCGTATGGTAGAGATTCACCTCACCGGAGCCATAGAGATTGCTGTAGAAAATGATTCTCGCACGTTCGGAGTCAATGTGCACAGGTTAAAACATTATTTGGGCATGGATGGAACGAAAGTAGTGTCGGTGACTCATTTGCTTGAGACACCAATGTTGAGCGAGCCTTAAGTCGATTGCCTTCATCGTGTCACAACGTTAAATTGGACCCTTCATAGGAGGCAACCCATTGTAATGTTGTATTCTCCATGCCGCAACGTTAACTAAGGCGCTCGCTGGGAGGCAACCCAATTCATAGTTGATTTTTAGTGTAGTTAGAATTTTTGTTTTCGTTTTTAGGTACTAACATGTTGTAGGTAATTTTGGCAAGTCGTACAGGGCACTATGCATCGCCTGGTGCCCAGCGAGCTGGGCCGCGCATTAGGCCTCGCGACAACAGAAGAAAAGTTGGCCTGAGAGCTCACCTCACGAGGGGTAAGGCGAGGTGAAGCAGGTGTTAGACCTGGCCCAGCAAGGGAAAAGTCCAGGTGCATCAGGCGCTAAGCCTCGCGCCGCAAGCCTCCAGGCTCGCGTTAGAGCTGGACTCACAAAGGGTAACGCTAAATTGTTATCAGGCGTCGCTAGGTAAGTATTTTTCGGGCTTATTTTAATTTGTGTTCCCTTATTTGATTCTAAATCCCTCACTTAAACGCCCAAAAAAAAAAAAAAAAAAACCCTAACTTAAAATTTTCACTCCTCACAAAATACTCATGCAGCACACTACCCTTGCACTCCTCCTCCCAACCCCATTGAACTCAATCAAGTTTTTCCTCTTTCCTTCACTTGCAACAGCAGTTCAAGGAAAATACCTCCTCTTAAAATATCTAAGGTATGATTTTTATCTCCTTTATCAATTTCGAGTTGGATAAAGGTATGAAATTAGACACAAAAATTGGGTGTTGTTCTTTATTGTAATAATGTGTTTGTGTGTCCCAACCCCATGAACCCCATAGGAATGGTGTTGCTATTGTGTGACCAAGTGGTAGTACGGAACTCCCAAGCCAATTTGGGAGGGTGAGGCAATCCCTCACCCCTACAAGCACTCCCATGGCACTAGTGCATACTAAGTGTTTGTTATAATGCCTCAATGGCATTCCTTGTCCCCATTGGAGCCCGAGTCTCCAGAATTATAAGACTTAGTGTTATGTAGTCATGCATCACTTTAAAATTTTAAATGTGGGTGGCTCACCGGTAGCCGATTCTTCGAATTTGGAGGAAGCACCCATGTGTCATTTCTTGATTCTCATGCTAAGAAATTATGAGGTGAAGTTTGATTAACCTCGAAAATTGTTGCAATTCATGTGTTAAACTCTTAAGTGTGGGGTGGCAAGACCATGTGTTGAATGTTGTAATGCAGCTTAAACTGATTAATACTTACTTGTGTAGGAACGGATATGCCTCCAAGAAAAGACACTGGAAAAGGCAAAGCGACATCCACTGCTCCGGCTAAAGCTAAGGCTACCTCCGTACCTCCCCCGAAGAAGAGAAAGGGGCGGTGGAAGCTACTTCCAGTCAAGGTGAAGGACCACAAGTGGTGGCAGCTATAGCTGCCACTCGTCTACAACCTCAAGGTCAATGGGAGTTTGGCATCAAAAGCATACCCCCGCATACTAAGGATTGGTACAAACATTGTAGGCCAAAACATGTACATCCAGAAGCTGTTATCCATGAGCACCGCCTGCAAGCAAAGTACCAGCCAATTTGAAGAGGCATCCATGAGTTGGGGTTGAGCTATAAAATACAGGGGATATAAATCTCGATCTGGTTCGGGAATGTATGCAGGGTTTGATCCAAAGGATACTGAATAGCTGGTGCCGATTCGTGGACGATTGATAGACTTTTCAGCCACGGCCATATGTAATTTTTTAGGTGCCCCGGATGTTCATGTGGAGCCATTGAACTACTTCATTCGCCTTCCTCCATATAGAGAGCTGAGGCACACTCTTTGTGGTGTCAATTCCACGGCATCATGGGTTCGGAATAAGAAAACAAATCGGCATAGGAAGTTCCCCAAGAAGAAGATGAGAGTCGAGGCTAAAGTGTGGCTGAAACTGATTAATGCACGTCTCCTACCATGAAATCATGACATGATCATTAGCTGTGAGAGTACTTGTGTGCTATAATTCCTCATGACGGGTCAAAGGGTGAATGTAGGTCATTTGATTTGCTACCGGATGTCTTTAGTAAGAACTAGTAAGAAGGTCGATCGAATGCCATTTGCTAATATGTTGACTCAATTCTTAAGACACGAGGAGGTTGAGGAGGAGCCAAAGTTCGACCACATCATTGATCAGCCATGTTGACCCATGGCACTGTTTTGAAGTTTGACAAATGGCTGACCAGTTGAACCAGGTCCATCAGAGCACACATCTTGAACTAAATAGCTGGCACATGAACCGTATATGCTTAGGAGATGTTTGTGAATATGAAATATCAATGAACCAAGAGATTGTCTCCTAATGAGAAAAGGTTGCAAACTGATGAGTTGATTGAAGTCGAATTCAGCAAGGAAAGTAATAAAATAAAGGAAGTTGAGTTTGGTACAAATTATGTTCACCCAGGTAGAGTTCGACTAGAATTGGAAGACAAGTTCAACAACTGACTCTATAAATACTTGATGTATTTCTGCTGGAATTACACACGCACAAAAGCTGAAGTGAATCAAAGTCTGAAAGCAAAGTTCCCAGAGTTATTTTGCTAGCAGAATCATTGTGCGATCCAAATGCTACAGTTCAACTAGAAGAACCAGTTCCATCTGATTGATTATTGAGTCTAGTTGATTATAGTAGGAGTTTTAATATAGTATCTATCAGCTTTCATAGAAGCAATTATAATAGGTATGTATTGTTCAAGTTAGATTTAACTTGAGGTGTGTAGAAATTAGCTAGGGGCTAGTTACTACAAAGGGATTAGAGTTAGTCCTAGGATTACAAAAGAGTTTATTTTGTAAGTTCGTTTGGCTCAGAGTTTTAGTGAAGAGTTTGAGCAAATCCTACTGAGGAGTAGGTCGTGGTTTTTTCACCTTTTGAGCCAAGTGTTTCCACGTAAAAATCTCTGTATTTTTACTTTGCTGCTTTTTATTATTCCGCAACAGTAGTACTTGGAACGCCAAGAAGAACCAGGTTCTTCTACTGAGATAGCACTCGAAAAAATTGGGTACCACACAAAGTAACCTATCTTCTTGTGTGGTATTGAAGTCTAAAACA
>MDKI01265924.1:0-74390 GCA_005239505.1 Nicotiana paniculata
CTTACTCTGAAAAGACTCCCTGTGAGTCTAAAGAGTCTAAAACCATTACCTTCACCTCCCTAACACTGATATATAGAATCCATAATGATATAGAAATGCCACAAGTCTTGACACCATCCAATATAGATATCAGTTTCTAACCAAATGCACATCCTCAATATTCTCAATTGTTACATATAAATCTTGAATGCATTAGAACCATTCTCGAGAGTCATCCACTCTACTCAAATCTCAATTAAACTGATCAAACAGACCGAACGACATGTGCCCCATTTGCACACCAACAACCTAAGAAGTGATCCACACGTCTAAGCAATCGAGCAATCTCCTACTCCACGCACATTATATCTTTCACAACTAACCACTCAATTATTCCATGATTCCCATATACCTATAGAGTGATTACAACCCATATCCATAAATTCCCTTACTCGAGTCATCCTTACTCTCAACACCTGCAGTTATAACTGATTCACAATTACACCTCAAACCGAAACCCCTACAACACATCATCATGCAATCAACTCGTCGATAGAAAAATCCCCCACTTAGCTCAAAGCCATTGATCAATACACACAATAATTCACAATGCCCATACTCTATTGCTTCCATATTACCGCAGTGAGATGCAACGAAATCCTTCCTGAGCTCTTGCAACGCAAACAATCTAATACTACATATTATCTGCAAATCTCGTCGTCACCATTGTAATAGTCAAGAAAAATTCCACAAGTTATCTAAACTCAAATTGCAAAATATAATATTCACTGGTAAAAGAGAACTCGCTACAAAACAACATAAGAATCACACAACACCGTAGGAGATAGTCCCACCTGCTTAGCCTCAAAGTGATATCTCTTTGTACTCATCCATAATCATAACTATTACGCAATCACTTTATCTCCCTGGGTCTGAACTCATGACACAACATGAAGATTTACTTCACTCCACAATTAAACTAGATGAGAGGTCCTTCAACACAGCCATAACTCGAGACCATACGCCAAATCCATACAGAAGTCAAACACCCAATAGTCCTTGCTATATTCCAACAAACTACTCTTCTTGTCACCTTCAAACAATCTGAACACGTCTCACCATCAAATCATACTCACCACATAGTCATCTAGTCACAAAATCCCACCAATAAGGACACAAACAGACATATAAGTCCCAAATGCACGTGCTCACACAATCAAAATCTCAGTACTCAAGCCACAGACAAGACCCGGCCTCAAGTCCTCCAGACTGGCCCATCATCAACATGAAAAAATCACACATCGCACCAGAACCATGGAAGTCACAAGTCATTGATAGACAGCTGATACAAGTGCTCAAGTGCCTATACGAATGCGTGGAAGGAATTCAATGAGTTACACTTCAAGCTAAATCAATGTCGCACGACAAGGAAAGAAAGATGGGAAATATATCCTAAATGTCCTGTAGCCTCTCGAAGATAGGTATGGACGACATCATACATATCCGCAAGATTCTACTATACACTTGCTCATGACTTGTAGAACCTATGAACCTAGAGCTCTGATACCAATCTGTCATGACCCAAAATCCGCTAGTCGTGATGGCACCTAACCAAACCCGCTAGGTAAGCCAACTAATAGCTATCAAATTTCAATAATCTTAACAAGTCAATTAAACACAATAAATTATCTGAATCTATTACATTTCCCAAGGACTGGTAGTACAAATCATGAGCTTATGAGAATAGAATTTACAAACAAAAATGAAAAGTACATAAACAACACAATTTAATGTAAGGATATCCCGAACAACAGAGGTAGTTGCAATGTGGACGCGGGTACATCTTCAAATCGAGTAACACTTGAACACAACAACAACTACAGCCAACATCTGCACGCATTATGCAGATGTGTAGTATCAGTACACCCGACCTCATATACGGAGTAAGTAATAAACCTAACCATAGGTTAAAAGTAGTGACGAGCTATCACGAGGTCGGGTCCAACACCGATATTCTACAAAAATTCACAACAACATAATACAAGTAATAAAAGGGTATCTCAAAAGTAAAAGGGCTCAACCCGTTCACAGTTTCAGAAAAATAGGCATGTTTTTCAAATATTTTTAGTGAAACTCAGTTCTTTTTCTGAAAATACCAAACATACATGTAAGTTTGAAAACTGTGTTTTTCTCATAATCCGTTCAACAATAAGTAAGAGGTTTCATTTTATTGCATAATATCAAGTGCAAAAACATCTTTATGTACTCACATACCAATGTGTGTAAAAAGTAATGAATGACGTGATACTATATAGCATGAGGAAAAATGCATTCCTATGCATGTATGTCAAATGTGCATATCAAATGCGATGCAACTCAGTGATAAAACCATATGCAAGCTCTCAGAGAATCAATTTACTCATTCCTCTGAAACACTCATATACAGCCCCTTGGGTAACATCACTTATATACAGCCCCTTGGGCAAACATCACTCAGTAGGTATCTACGCTCACTGGGGGTTTGTACAGACTCTTGAGGGGCTCGTACAACCCAAGCGCTATATCAAGCCAATCATGGCATAAATCAATGAGGCCCTCGGCCAATATCAAACATGTTGCGGCGTGCAGCCCGCTCCAAAAAATAAACATGTTGCGACGTGCAACCCGATCCCATAAATAAACATCATAATCAAGCCCTCGGCCTCACTCATAAATATACTTACAATTAGGCCCTTGATCTCACTCAGTCACCAATCTATGCAGTCTTTCTCTCTCGGGCTCACAATGTCATGAAACTAGCCCAAAATAATGATGTGATGTATCCGTGAATAACAACAGAGACTGAGATATGATATGCATATGAGTGTGTATGACTGAGTACATAAAACAATGAAAGCTTATAACTCCACAACATAAATGACCTCAAAGGGTTCCAATAGTATAAGTATAAGTCTAGACATGATATCACGTATGATTGACAGTTCAATACCAATCATATAATACGTATTGTGGGGCTTCATACCCTCATCACTAAGTTTAGAAGAGTTACTTACCTGAAACGAGCCAATACCAATGCCGAGCAGGCCCAGCGATGCTCCAAGGATGCCATCACGTGTGTTGTAACCTCCAAACGACTCGAAACATACCAACAACAATTCAAGTACATCAAACAATACTAAAGGGACCCATTCCAGTCATAAAAGATCGAATCTTGAATCAAAGCCCGAAACCGGCCAAAAAGCTAACCCGGGCCCGTACCTCGGAACCCGAAAAAACTCACAAAATCCGAAAACCCACTCAATTACGAGTCCAACCATACTAGTTTCACTCAAATACGACTCCAATTAGATGTTCAAAACTAAAAATTTGATATTATGAAACTTTAGGCTAAAACCCCTAATTTTCTCTTAAGAAATCATCAACCAAAAGGTAAAATCGATTATGGATTAATAAAAAATGAGTAGAGAACACTTACCCCAATCCGTGTGATGAAATTTTTCTCCAAAATTGCCTCAATCCAAGCTTGGAAATGTCAAAGTGGAGCCAAAATCGCGAATCCTTGTATTTATCATTTTACCCAGCACTTCCGCATATGCAGTCAAATTGCCACATCTACAACCACCACATCTGCGAACAGATTGTTGCATTTGTGACCATACTCACCAGCCGACCCCTTCGCACCTGCGGAACAATTTCCGCTCCTGCGCACCCGCATGTATGATTTTTCCTCGGCATCTGCGATGAGTTCCAGCCATGACTTCTTGCCCACCTGCGACACATGGCTCGCACCTGCACAATACTACTCGCAGGTGCGGAACACCAGAACCAGTAGCTGAAATACAAAAGAAAATGATCTGAAAACAATCTGAAGCACGCCCGAGCCCCTCGGGACCCCCGTCCAATCGTACCCACAAGTCACATAACATATCACAGACCCACTCAAGGCCTAAAAACACATAACAACATCAAAGCGATGAATTACACCTCAATTCGAACCCAATGAACTTTGAACTTTTAAATTTCCAAAAGACGTGCCGAAACATATCAAATCATCCCGGAATGAACTCAAAATTTGCACACACGTCTCAAATGACATGAAAAAGCTATCCCGACTCCCGAAACTACAATCTGAATCCGATATCTTCAGATTCAACTACCGGTCAAACTTATGAACTTTCCAAGCCTTCAAATTTCTAAATTTTCATTAATGAGTGTCTAAGCCTTCTAGAAACATCCAAATGTAAATCCAGACATACGCCCGAGTCCAAAATCACTATCCGGACCTAACGAAATCGTCAAAACTCCGTTCCGGGGTCAAATTCTCAAAAAGTTAAACTTGGTTAAACCTTTCCAATTTGAAGCTTCTAGGTAAGGATAATTCTTCTAAATCAACTCCGAATAACCTAAAAACCGGTGATTCACATAAGTCATGATACATCACACGAGCTACTCATGCCCTCAAATAGCCGAGCGAAGTGCAACGGCTGAAAACGACCAGTCGAATTATTACATTCATTATTCTCTCTCGAATTTTGTAGTGGTCATGTTACAATGGAAATAGTTCTCTTTAATTCTTAATAAATGGCACTGAGACAAAATTTGATTTGCTTAAGGTGAAAATGCTTTTGCCTTTAGTGTGGTGTTTGCGAGGCATGAATAGTTGTAGAGAAAGTATCTAGGCACAAAATCTTGTGCAATCTTAAAAGAAAGATTGTTGAATAAGGCCACAAACTGCATTTAGTCTTATGCATTAATTATTTATCACTATTTACAATAATCAAAGAAGTAATTAGTCTTTTTATTATTTTATCCATATATATCTATAGTAACAATTAGATTGTATTTCTCCTAACTAATATTCATAGCAGACAGCATGAAAATAATCAAAACCTTGATAAGAGCCGAATTGAAAAGAAAATTCACTTATCTGATACAAGACATATCTACAGTAAAAAAAAGTGAGGGAACAAAATTTCAAACTTTAATGTATGTTTGAACAAACTTTCATTTGAAAATTCTTATTTTTTCGTGCATATTTTATCGCATGGTAATTTACTTTACATTCTTCTAACTAGAAAGCATGTGATCACGTTATTGGTAATACTTCTTTTTTTTATTAAGTAAAATTATTCCCACACTAACTAGAAAGCATGTTTGGACAAGCTTCAAAAATTGCTTATTAAGCTACGAAAGTTTTAGCTTCTATACTTTTTTCTTTTAAAATTCAACTGGTGCAAGCCCGTAAGGCAAATGAGGCTGATCGTTTTTGTCCATTTATCTGTTAAATTGGTAATGAAAACTATTGTTGATGTGTCCTTTATTCATATTTATAGGCAACTCTTAATTCAAATGTAGAATCTATGGTTGCTGATGCTGTATTGATCTTTTCGAATGTTGTAGGAGTTCTATCACCTCATCTAATTTTAATTAAATTAAGGTCCTACTTTTGTTAATATCTTTTGTCGAGCTTGACAGTTTAGCAGTCTTACTTATTAGACATACTTGTTCCAGTTGTCTCATTAGAAATTTTATTTTTAATTTAACAAGCTTTTTGTTTCAACAACAACAATAACTATCCAGCGAATTCTCACTAAGGATTCTGTGAGGGTATTATGTATGCGTGCCTTAACCCTACCTTGTGAAGGTAGAAAACTTATTTCCGATAATGATGATTTATATCCTTAGCTTCAGACAATATCTAATCATCTTGACCTCGATAAACATGTCACTGTACAACAATCCACATTAATCATTTAGAAAATTGTACTTTGCTCTGTTTATAATTAATTACTTAAGAATTTATTATAATATTATATTATTCAAAATATCACATACTACATGACTCAACATACACATGCAACGCACGTGCCGATAAAGTAGTTTCTTACATGAATAATAGCTCACGAAATCATACAAGTGGAGGAAACACGGAAACAACGGGGAATGATATCAAAATAAGGCACATAATAGCCTAAGGTTTACCTGGATCACGAATAATCTCGACGTGTGCATATATGATCGTCATCTAGCACGTTCATCACCAAAATTTGTATCAAATACCATATCCAATGGGAAATTACCCTCAAACCAAGTTTAGACATGTTACTTACCTCGAAGCGCGTGAAGCAATACTGCAAAAATGCCTTCTCATGCGAATCGACCTCAAAATGGTGTGAATCTAGTCAAATAACATAACATATTGTCAAATAATATTAAAGGAAACAATATCGTAGCATAAACACTCAATCTTTAATCAAAAAGTCAGCAAAAAAGACAACCCGAGCCCACACCCCAAAATCAGACAAAAGTCCAACATCTCGATAATCCATTCCAACACAAGTTCAATTATACAAATTTCATCAATATTCGACTTTGAATCAGAGTTCAAATCTCACTTATTCATTCTCCAAAATTTCTCACAAGATACCCCAAATTTGTTTTTTAGATTTCATCAACCAAAAGCCAAAATCAGGGATAGAATCATGAATAATAATCATATCCTAGTTAAGGATACTTACCCAATCTAATTGAATTAGAATCACCTGAAATATTACCCTTATCCGAGCTCCCAATCTAGACATATGATAAATTAAAATCCCAACCATCGATTATGATATTCTACCCAATGGTTTCTCATCTGCGACCGCATTTACAGCTAATACATCATCGCTTTTGAGGCAAAAGACCCGCTTCTGTGAGTTTCACTAAAGTCGCATCCACTTACACATGAGGATCACAACTCCGATTTTGCGATCGCACAGGTGCGACCAACATCCGCTTCTTCGAAATTCCTCAATTGTGTCTGCCTTCTCTTCTCTAATCAAATCTATGCATCTGCGGTCTTGCTGATGCACTAGCGCTTCACAACTGCAGACTTTTTAGCCTCCAACCAAACACGCACATGCGTTAACATGTCCGCTTCTACTGACTCGCACCTTCTCACCTTCACAAGCTGGCACCTTCACACCTCACAAAAGCAAAACACTAGTACCAGAACTGCCAACAAACTTCAAATTGTTTCGAAACCCATCTGAAACACACCTGAGCCCCTCGAGAACCTATTCAATCATACCAACAAGTCGTAATTCATCACCCTAACCTATCTAAATCTGAGCCCGAAAACCTCAAAGTCATCTCTCGGACAAACTTATGAACTTCCCAAACCCTTAAATTTTTAACTTTTGACAATTAGAGCCAAATTAATGTAGGAAACTCCAATTCCAAATCTAGATGTATGTGTCACACCCCAACTTTGGGAGGTGCGACCGACACACGAGGCACGAAGACCCGTGCGAACCGAGGTATGCTCTTATATTCCTTCATTCACAAAATCTGAACCATTGGGTCCTTCAAGATATAGTCACCAAAATTAAGATGTGTACAACTGATTGGTAAAGGAAACATTAAAATTTTATTCATATTAAGTACTGTCACCAACATAGTCATACCCAACCCTTACATGCAACCGACCACTAATACTAGCCTGTGAGCCTCTACGAGTACTGAAAGAGATACACATTTGCACAACTTGGTCGGGACAGGGCCCCACCGTACCTAAAATGATTAGAACACATGCTTCAGTACCTATAGACCTTGAATAACTACTACGGAGATATGGAGAGCAACAACCAACAACTGACTCGTGCACCTAAGAGTGGCTGAAGACTGGGGAGTGGCGTCATCAGGTCTATCTGCACCCGTGGGCATGAACACAATAGCCAAAAGAAAAGGGCGTCAATATGAAAGATTTACCGAGTATGTAAGACTATGAACACATATAAATTAGAGACATAACATAAGGGATATAATTGCAGGACTTCAACCTGCTTATTGAAGATAAGCCACAGGGGGGGGGGGGAATAATATGTGGAAACTATAAACCATGAACCATGAGTATATTCAACCTTTTGAAAAATCAAACTACTCATTCGGGTGGTGCATTAATTATAATATTCACATATACATGTCTTCAGCCACTCTTTGGGGCATATTTAATTACTGCATACCCTGCCTTGTAGAGGACTCAGTTGTACTAGGACACACAAGGCGCGGTATCCCCATATTACACATCAGTCCATACTCGACCTCGTGGAGGGCTCAGTTGTACCCGACCTTAGTAGATCTCAGCTATATCCGGTCCTAGCAAAACCTGTTGTAACCAGATTCAAGAGAAGTCAGTAACCTCATATCACACATCATCGTACCTGGCCATATAGAGGACTCGGTCGTACTAGGCCAGACAAGGGATCAATAATATCTTATATCATGCCTCATCATACCCAACTTATATGTGGTTGCACAATAGGTGACATACCCCTCCAGCTATGGCGCGACTCAGTAAAGTAAAATAAATACATTTATATACAATTGCAATGCAATAGCAGTTTGAAGATATAACAATCTTATACTTGAAATGAATCGTACTCTTTGACCACAAGATACCAACTAGAAACACCTTACACTTCGAAAGAAATACTACCAGCAAGAACGCACAAGAATCGGGTAACATCATTAAGAAAACATAGAGGCTACAAAACATCGCAGTACAGGAATCATTTAGAAAGAAAGGGAGACTTGCACTATTCATACGAAGAAAGAAGGTTGCCCTATATACCTTGTTGCATATCTAACTATAATTCTATGGTGGTCAACCTTGTCTCTAATGGATCTTCAGAATCAATACCACAAGACGATAGATGTTATCATAACGATTCCATGTTTCCTCGGGCTGAATCCTGCTAGATCTATATTTACCTTCAACTTTGCCATAATTTTTTTGGAAGTTCTAAAAAGGTTTTTAGATCATTTTTGGAGGGCTTATTTAGTGATATCTTCTATAATGGGGAAAAAAAAATCCGCACTGCCTTTTTGTATGTGCACCAAGCATACGAAACTTTGTCGGGTCTACAAGAAAATGGGGCACCCTGCACTGGTTATAGCGCCGGTGAGACATTTGGCGCAATCTCACTAAAAAGTGTAACCACTTTCTAACCTCAAATGCATAGCCAGTCGATTAGCCGCGCTAGAGGCTACACTTACTATGCTTTATTTAGGTGTGGGGTATAGCATCTCCCCTCATTCGGAATATTCATCCTCGAATGTTGGATCGTGCCCCACCATAATCGTCTCATTATTGTCACCCATGGTGTGGAATAAATGAGAGTACCTAGATTTCACATCTTCTTCAGTTTCCCACATCATTTCCTCATTATCCTTGTTCCTTCAAAGTACTTTAACTGAAGCCACTTATGTAGTTTGCAGCTTAGGGAGTTGTCGATCTAGAATAGCCACCGGAGCTTCTTCGTAGGATAGATCTTCAGTGACTTGAATATCTTTAACAAGGATAATACGGGATGGATCACTCAAGCACCTTTGAATCATAAATACACGGAATACTTGATGCACTGCTTCTAATTTCGTGGGCAGGTTAAGTTTATATGGCACTTGGCCGACCTTCTGAATAGTTCGGTATAGTCCGACATACTAGGGGTTGAGTTTGCCTCGTTTTCCAAATCTAATCACGCCCTTCAGAGGTGATACCTTCAAGAACACCCATTCCTCTATAGTGAACATCAAATATCTCCGTCGGTTATCCATTTAAGATTTCTGCCTATTTTTGGCGGCCAACAATTGTTCTCGAATCGGTTTCACCTTTTCTGCAGCCTGTTGCACAAACTCTGACCCCAATAGCTTTGTCTCACTGACTTCGAACCACCCGATAGGAGATCTGCATTTTTCGTCCATAGCCTCATATGATGCCATTTGAATACTAGCATGGTAGCTGTTTTCGTAAGCGAGTTCGATGAGTGGTAGATTATCCTCCAAATTTTCCTTGAAATACAAAACACAGGCTCGCAACATGTCCTTGAGCGTTTTGATAGTGCGCTCAGCCTGACTGTCTATTTGTGGATGGAATATTGTGGTAAGGTTGATCGTTGTTCCCAATCCTTTTTGGAATGATTTCCAGAAGTTAGTTGTAAACTAAGCACCTCTGTCTAATATGATAGAAACCAGAACCCCAAAAAGTCTAACTATTTCCTTAATTTAGAACTTAGCATAATCTTCAGCCGAGAAAGTAGTTTTTAGAGGTAGGAAATGAGGTGATTTGGTGAGTCGATCCATGATGACCCATATGGAATAACATCATAGGCGTGATCGTCGTAGTCTGGTAACGAAATCCATATCGATCTTTTCCCATTTTCAGGTTGGAATTTCCATATTTTGCAACAGTCATTTTGGTTTCTGATGTTCAACCTTAAGTTGTTGGCAATTTGGACATCAAGCAACGTGTTGAGCAATGTCCCTCTTCATGCGATTCCACCAGTATAGCCGCTGAAGATCGTGATACATCTTGGTTGACCCAGGATTAACAAAATATCGGGAGAAATGAATCTCCGCCATAATCTTCTGTCAGAGTCCTCCGACATTAGGTATGCAATCGGTCTTTGTATCTAAAGACTCCATCCTCGGATAACCCGAACACTTGCTTCTTTTGAAAGGGAATGCTTCCTCTTTTATTCGTTAAGGATGGATCAACAAACTGGCGTGCTTTCACTTCAGTTATTAATATGGTTTTCAGTAGGATTTTGAATTACAGCTTCTCCGCTATTAGTATCACAAAATCGTACACTTGGGTTTGCCAATTGGTATGAGTCTTAGTCATCTCCAACTTTTACTCCTCCACATGCCGAAAGCTGCCCATAGACTTCCGGCTTTACGCTCATCCACCACATTTTTCTTCCCGAGATGGTACAAAATATCAACATCATAGTCCTTCAACATTCGAGCCACCTTCGTTGCCTCAAATTTAACTCTTTTTACTGGACTGTGTATTGCAAGCTCTTATGATCGGTGAATCTGTCGACCTAATCTCCGTACATATAGTGCAACCATATTTTTAGGACGAAAATGGCAGTTGCTAGCTCCAGATCATAGGTCGGGTAATTCTTCTCGTGCTTTATCAGCTGCCTTGAAGCATATGCAATGAACTTATTGTGCTGCATCTGTACGCTATTTGATCCCACCCTAGAGGCATCATAATATATTACATGAGCCTTCGGGTTCTTCAGGAACAGTTAGAATTGGCATTGTGGTTAACATATCCTTTAACTCCCGGAATCTCTTCTCACAACCAATGGTCCGTTGGAACCTTGCGGCCTTAAGGGAAAACTTCATCAAGGGAGCAACTATGGATGAGAAATTTTCCACAAATATTTTATAGTAGGCGGCGAGGCCCAAGAAGCTGCGTACCTCAGTAGGGGTTGTGGCCCATGGACAACTCTTAACTGCTTTAACTTTTGGAATATTAACCTTGATACCCTCACCAGACACTATATGCCCAAGTACGCCACCGAGACTAGCCATAATTCACATTTGCAAAATTTATCATACAACCTGTGATCCCGGGTTGTGCATAGGACCTTACACAAATGCTCTGCAAACACAGCCTCCGATTGAGAGTAAGCTGAAATATCATAATAACATCAAATTTATCATTTCTAATTCATTCAAATCAACCATGGTATGGTGATCATTAATCATCATAACACAACCTCGATACACCCTCCTAACTATGCCGGACTCTCCCACCAGCATGGACACTTGAAACAGGTTTCATAATAACTCGGGTACTTACCACATTTCCCAAAAACAAATGGAGTAATATACGAAAGGGTAGAACCTGGATCTATCAAAAGATACACAGTAATGGAAAACACGTATAGTGTACTTGTGACCACGTCTGGTGAAGGCTCTATGTTCTGATGACCTGACAACACATAGATGCGATTATCCTATTACTCGCCCGGCCTGGCCATTCCACCTCTACCTCAACATATTCCCATCGGAGGTCGTATACCTTGCTCATGAGGATGTGCTATTCACGAAGAAGCTGTTGTAGATCCCGTTGGCGGTGCCATGCCACCCATATTTCTCAATGGGAAAATCATATGATGTGACTAGGCTTCCAACAAAAATACCACAGGTCTAAACCCTGGCGGCAATGTCCAAACTTTCTTCCCTCAGAAATATCGATCATGACTAGAATAAGGGAACCATTTTCCATGCTGGAAGTGGGACTATGATAGAATGCTGGCCACCGACTTAGGTGACTGTCGAGATATTGGGGACAGAACTCAGCTCCGCAACTCTCCCTTATCTCTAGTGGATCGAGCTCTCTTAGATTTACTCTAGTCGTTCTATTGAGCAACTATTTGTAGCCTCTTCGATTTCCTAAGTTTTGTGCATAGGCCTGGAAACGGGGTGATATCCATGATCGAATTCAAGAAAGTTGTGGCACACTCATTTATCAGATGAGGCCCCAAAACTAACCACAAATCGATGTACTCGGTCACTCATCTTGCCACCATCGATTGAGCATACCTAGTCAATGGCTTAAATTGCATGCTATATTCCCTGACACTCATGTTACCATGATCTTGTCGTGAAAATATATCTTGTCTAGCTCGGCAGAGTCCAACGAGAAAATACTATTGCTAGCATGCCTCAGAAAATTCCTTTCGTCCTGTCGCTAGGGAAAGAGTTCCCCTAGGACTGTTCCCAAGTCTCATACCAAATAACTTCTATATCCCTCAACCTGTAATAGACAAGCTCTACAGACTTAGTATCAGTGGCATGCATCACTTGCAAAGTCCACTGTATTTTATTTAATAAGTTTCGAGGATCTTTGTATGGATTGGTTCTTGTGAATGTTGGGGGGTCCAAATTTATGAGATCTCAAACCCTCGTGCTAACTACTTTATCTAAAGTGGTAGGGTCCTAATGTTGGGCCTGAGAGGCCACCAATCGTGTTAACATCTACACTAAACATCTCAAATTTAGATCCTTTTTTGTATCAACCGGAGGAGAAATAGGAGGTACATTATCGTCTCTATGCTTCTCCGGAGGTGGTGGTGTCGTCCCCAAAGCCTGAGTTCCAGGCTCATCGTATGGTCCACGTTGACCCATAGGGGAAGGTTGCACCTGACTGGTACCTTCACCTGCTTCTTTATTCAATCCTTGAGTGAGTGCTTGATGTCCCGTAGTAGGCATTACTATAAATATAAACAATATGGGGATCATAAATTATTATTTATGACTCAGCTCTACCACACAACCTAAATCAGAAAGAATAATATTCACCCTAAATATGTTGTAGCATCTCGCTTATAAGTATGGTGAACAACATAGCCATAAACAAGACTCTACTATATACGTCTAGCAAACTCCCTAGGACAGACGTGCTCTGATACCAAGTTTGTCACACCCAAACCTTGGGAGGTGTGACCGACACACGATGCCCAAAGGCCCGTGCAAACAGGATTATGGTATTTTATTCCTTCAGCCACTTGGCCTTCCAAGAAATAGTTACCAAAATTAAGATGTGTACAAGCGATTGTCAAAGGAAACATTAACATTCTATACACACTCATTATTGTCTCCAACATAGTCATACCCAACTCTTACATGCAACCTCCTGCTAACAATAGCCTACAAGCCTCTAAGAGTACCGAATACAAATGGTCGGGATAGGGTCCCATCGTACCCAAAATGATTAGAATACATGCTTCAGTACCTTTCGACCTTGAACAACTACTCTGAAGAAATGGAGCGCAATAACTAACAACTGACTTGTGCACTTACTAGGGAGGGGCGTCATCGGGTTTATTTGTACCTGTGGGTGTACATTATGAAAAATGTACTAAGTATGTAAGGCTAAGATTACATGTAAATCAGAGACATGACATAAGGAATATAATTGCATGACTTCAACCTGCTTATCGAAGATAGGCCACCGGGGGCATAATTTCTGGAAATTATAAACCATGAATCATGAGTGTATGCAAGGTTTTGTAAATGTAAACTACTCATCGAGGCCGTGAATTAATCATAACATTCATATATACATATCTTCAGCCACTCTATGGGGAATATCTTATCATTCCATACCCGCCCTGGTAGTGGACTCGGTCGTACCCGACCACACAAAGGCTCTGTATCCTCACATCACACATTACTCCATACCTGGCCTTGTAGAGGGATCAATCGTAACTGGACTCAAGAGGACTCAGTTAATTCCGGACTTAGCAGAACCTGTTGTAGCCGCCCATAAGAGCACTCGGTAACCTCACATCACACATCATCGTACCCTCCTTATAGAGCATTCGGTTGTACCTGGCCATACAAGGGCTCAATAATATCTCATATCATGCCTCATCATACCTACTAATTAGTGGTTGCACATTAGGTGCCATATCTAGCCGACTATGGTGCGGCTCTATATATATATATATATATATATATATGCAGTTTCAAGAGATTACAAGTTTATAGTCAAAATGAATCATACTCTCCGACCACAGGATGCCAACTGGAATCAACTTAGACTTTGAAAGAAATAATACCAGCAACAACGCACAAGACCCGTGTAATATCATTAAGAGGACTTAGAGGCTAGCGAACATTACAGTGCAGGAATCATTTAGAATTAAATGGAGACTTGCACTACTCATACGAATAAAGAAGGTTTCCCTACATACCTTGTTGTAGTTCTAACTATACTTCTATGGTGGTCAACCTTGTCTCTAATGAATCTTCTGAATCAATACCACCTGACGATACATGTTATTGCAACGATTCCAAGTCTCAACAAGCTAAATCCTGCTAGATACATATTCACCTTCGACTTTGCCTTAATTTTCTTAGAAGTTCTAAAAGGGCGGTGAGAGCATTTTGGGAGGGCTTATTTTGTTATATCTTCTAGAATGAAGGAAAAAGAGCCTCACTGATTTTTCATATATGCACCAAGCATAAGAAAATTTTTCGGGTTTACATGAATAATGGGTCACCCTGCCCAGGTTGCAGCTCTTGATGAGACACTTGGCACAAACTCATCGAAACGTGTAACCACCTTCTAACGTCAAACGTGTTGCCAGCCGAAGTGTGCGGTTTACTTACTAGGTTTCATTTAGGTGTGCGGTTTAATAATAGGCCGAAGTCCAAAATTACCATACGAACCTATTGGAATCATCATGACACGAATTCAACGTCGTTTACTCAAAAGTCACACTTTGGTCAACTCCTACAACTTAAGATTCCAATGTGAGATCAAGTGTCGAATATATTCCAAGATATTCCTAAAACCAATCCCAATCATCGCCACAAGTCATCCAACAGTAAATATGTATACGTACATCATCAAATATGGAATTTAGGCTAAAATACACAAAACATATTCTAACGACCCGGCCGGTCATTCCGAGAATTTAGCCCCGTTTCTCCCGTTTCTACTTCATTTATGTGGTTCAGCTTCATTTATGTGTGTTGGGTCGGTTGGTTCGTTTTCAGAGTGGTCATGATGAGAATTGAGGCATTTAGTCTCTTAAAGTAGCCTAATAGTTGAGAAAGTCAACTGAGAGTTGACTTATTGGTAATCGACCTCAAAATGCGGATTTTATGACTCGTATATCTTTGTTAGGTGATTTGGTACTTAGTAGTGTGTTCAAAATATTTTTGTGATGGCCGGTGTAGAATTAGGCTTGAATTGGCGAAAGTTAATTTTTGGAAATTTCCGGTCGGCAGTGGAAAATACGCTATCAGGGTCGGAGTGAAATTACGGAATTTGGAACAAGTCCTTAATGTCATTTTGAGTATGTGTGCAAAATTTCAGGTCAATCGGAGTTCTTTTGGTTAGTTTCGGCGTAGTTGGCGAATTTGGAAGTTTCAAAGTTCATAGGCTTGAGTTTTATGTAATTTGGGTGTTTTCGTGTTGTTTTTGGTGTTTCCAAGGCTCGATTATGTTGGAATAATGCTATGGGGTGTGTTGGTATGTTTGGTTGGGGCTCCGAGGGGCTCGAAATTTTATTTCGGATGGTTGGCGGGGTTTTGAAATTGGAAAATCTCAAAAAATAGCTGCTGATGTGATTTTTGGTGTTGGCCGCACCTGCGGAAGGGCAGCCGTAGGTGCGATGTCACAGGTGCGATGGGAATTGCGCATGTGCGAAAAGGCTAGGCAGGGGATTTTCCGCAGTTGCTAAGTATTGGCCGCACCTACGAAGCCGCAGTTGCGGAAGATTGGCCGCAGGTGCAGAAGTTGGTCTGTTAAGTGGGATTCTGCAGGTGTACACCTGGGACCGTAGGTGCGGGTCCACAGGTGCGACTAAATGTCCGCAGGTGCAGAAATACTAGCAGAAACAGTATATAAGAGGCATCCGTGAAATTCATTTCATTTCACCATTTTTGCATGCGAGGGGAGCTGTTTTGAATGCAGATTGGAGAGGGGATTCGTGATTCTTCAGGAAAGGTAATTTCTCAGGTTATTAACATCATTTCTACGCTATTTTAATTCGGATTACACTTGTATTTGAAGGATTAAGTAAGAAATGTTTGGAAAATGGGAGAAAAGAGTTGGGAATTTCTTTTGGCAATTTTAGTGGGAAATTGTGGTCCGATTTTGATATTTTTGGTATGTACGGTCTCGTGGGTGGACAAGGTTTCTTGTGATCTAAATTTTATTGGATTCCGAGATGTGTGTCGGGGGCTCGGGTTTGGCCGAATTTCTTTATTCTTGTATAAATTGATAATTTTCGACTGTGTTGTGTTCCGTGAGTATATATTAATAATGTTGATACTGGTTTTGGCTAGATTTGCAGTAATTGGGAGCCAATTTGAGGGGCAAAATTATATAGGACTAGTGTTGTGGCCCCGTGGAGGTAAGTAATGGTTATAAATCTTGTCGTTGGGGTATGGAACCTCGGACAACATATTTTCTTACTGATTTCAGAAAGGCGCACATGTCGGATGACGAGTATGTGGCGTTTACGGATTTTTTTTGGATTGGACTAGGTCCTCTCCGCGGCAACTAATGAGTTGCATATTTACTCAAAACCTTATATTAAATCATATTCTAAAGATTGTTGAAATATATGGGCTATAAGCCGTGTTTGGGGCCTCGTGCCGGTCTGTTTAGACCCCTTGGCGCTTTTTACTTCTGTTTTACCTCACTATGTATTGATGTTTTCACTCAGCTACATTGTGCATACTGTTTTCGAAACTCAGCATGGTTTACACCACATTGAGATTTAAACTGATGTTTTGGGTCGAGTACTCTGTTTTATTGATTCACCCGAGGGGCCTTTTGAGTGGTTCTGTTGAGTGTGTCCGAGGGCCAAGAGTGATGGTGAGGTGCTGAGTGATATTAGCGGTTGGGCTGAAGGAGCCCCTCCAGAGTCTGTACACACCCCCAGTGAGCGCACCGAGTGCCAAGTGTCGAGTGATAGGGAGGCCGAGTGACGAGTGATTGGGAGGCATGAGTGACTGTGAGGTGTTGAGTGATGGTGAGGTGTTGAGTGACTGTGAAGCATGCCCCAGGGGCTGATTATGATACATGTTTTTGTCCGAGAGGCTACTTATGATTTTACTACATTCATTTGCATACTAAATCGTTTGGTTTGAAGTTGTTAAACATATGCATTCCTTAAAGGACTTTTCTGAAGATGATTTTAAGGCATGATGACTTCACATATCTATGTTATACTGTTGGAAGGAAAGGTTGTGCCTCTTGTGATTTGATGACATTGATTTTATGTGTTTCTTGCTGCTCAGACTTGATTTATTTTCATTACTACTGAGTTGGCGTACTCACATTACTCCCTGCACCTTGTGTCCAGATTTTGGTGTTAGGGCAGGCTGAGCTGTCTATCTGTTCCAGAGATACTCGGAGGTTTGCGAGGTAGTTGCATGCGTCCGTAGTCCTGCTCCTTCTCTTGCTTACTATTATAGAATTTATATTTCGTCAAGTTGTATATTTGAGGTAGATGCTCATGACCACTGACTCCAGGTTCTCGGGGGACTGTATTTAATGTTCAGCATAGATTTAACTGTTTTACAAATGTGTAAAGGAATCTTTTATGGGTAATCGATATAGTAAACAGGTAAATGTGACATTAGTATGATTTGAGTGAAGTTTTGGCTGGACTAGTTTCATGATAGGCGCCATCACGACTGGCCTGGATTTGGGCTCGTGACAACTTGGTATCAGTGCGCTAGGTTAGATAGGACTCACTGGTCATGAGCAGGTTTAGTAGAGTCTTGTTGATCGGTACAGAGACGTGTGTACTTATCTTCGAGAGGCTGCGAAACTCTTAGGAAAATCTCACATTTTTTTAAAAAATTCTTGTCGTGCGAATCCATTGTATTCAGCCAAGAGCGTAACTCTTGAATTCCTTTCGTGTATTCGAACACGTACGAGAGCGCTTGGTATCAGTTGTGCATCGACGACTTGTGACTTCCATGGATGAGATGTGATTTTGGGATGTTGGTAATGGGCCAGTCTGGAAGACTTGGGGCCGGATTCATTTTGTGGCTTGATTGCGGAGTTTTTCGTTGTATTGGCACATGTAATTGGGGACATGTATGTCAGTTTGTGTTCTTATTGATGAGAATTGGTGACTAGATGCCTATGTGGTGGGTGTGATTTGATGATTATATGTGTTCAAACTGTGAATTGTGTCAAAAGGGTTGGCTGGAAATGTGGTAAGATTTATTGAGTGTTTGATTTCTGTCTCGACTTGGTATGTGGCCTTGAGTTGTGAATATGTTGGAAGACCTCTCATGTTGTGTAGTTGTGGAGTGAAACGGATTTCTCTATTGGGTTACGAGTTCCTGGTGATGTCTTTTGAATTTAGCAATTGCCCTAGTAACGTTCATGTATTTGATTGACGGTGTATTTCGGCCGTATTAGCACTTTCTTGTTATTGTATTCATTGATGGCGTCCTGGCATATTCGCGTAGCCGGGAGTAGCATACTTAGTATCTGAGGATGGTATTATAAGGATTCAGGGGGAAAAGGCTCCATGTCAATTCTACGAATGTGAATTTTGGCTCGGTTCAGTAGCATTATTGGGAAACGCGGTGTCCAGTAAGGGTATCCATGTGGTCAGACATGTGTGGGTAGAGCTTCCAGAAGCTCGATATTTCTGTGACAACCGCTCTAGTGTTAGTTCTGCCATAAGCTTCAGGTTTTTATCACGTATTGTGGTGCTCCGAGGTTAGGCGTTGGTTGTGTTCAGATGCAGGAAGGTGTAATGATTGTGTGATAGTTCTGGTCTTCAGAAGTGTATGGAGAGATAACAGCTGAGGCTAAGAGGGCAGGGGTATCTCCTGCGGGTTGTCTCAGGGTGTGTGGTCCCTATGTAGTTCCATAATAATTTCTCTTCTACTAGTAAAAGATATATGTTGTAACTGGAGTTTTGATCGCTTGTGGAAGTTGGCGTGACTATTGCAATGGTGGATGCGAGATTTGGCAATTGATTGGAGTGTTAGATGGTTTGGGTCATTTAAGCTTATGGAGGATTTAGTTGAATCCCACCACATCATGGTGGCAATGTTGATGTGTGGGCATAGTCTTCATCCTTGGCTTTGGGCCAAGTGGTGAAGTTCGTTATTGATAAGTTGATTCCATGATTATGTGTGGTGTTGGTTTCAGTTCGGGGTATAGTGGTAAATCAGTTATGATCTGCAGGTATGGGGTCTGGGAATGTCACGAGTAATGGAATTTTTTTCGATATAAGTTATAATGTACTATGTTGGGCAATTGGGTTCTATTGAATGATTTAGTGGAAATTGTAAAAGGTGTAGTGTGCACAGTGTATGAATTTATTTGTGGCTTCGAGTGAGTGGATGACTTTCCTAGTATGTTAGTGTGCAAACGGGTCAGGTCAATTCTGTCTAATTGGTCAGTGTGATTGAGATTTACGTTAGAGGATGTCGAGGCTGGTGGTATTCTGCATCATCACAGATTCTACATACCGGTATCAGGAAGGTAAAGGTAATGACTTTAGATTCGCATGAAGTCTCTTCTGGGTATGTTTTTCTAATGTGGTGCTTTTGGGGATATTTGAGAGAGTATTCGGCGACTTATGAGCCTTAGATGGTATGGTATTATGCTTGGGTCGCGTCTGGTGAGTCTGGTTTAAAATTTGTCGTATTACGGCAGGAAGAAGTATCAATTTGAAGGTGATCCAGAAGAAACTTGGGAAAACAGGGAAACTTGGTAGTAGGTCAGATCGACATGGTAAGGGATACGATTAGTTATTTGGGTGTTCGTCAGGTGACGAGCTTATTCGGGTGTTTCCTAACAATGCTCTTGGATTTTGGTGGCCTGCGTAGTTGGTTGAGTTAGAAGAATTCAGTCCTGATGGGTTAGTGTTGCGCAAATGGGATTCTGGATAGTCCCTGATGGTTTCTACCGTGGTTAAGGGTGCATATTTTCTTATGGCGTGTAGTGAGTTTGTTTCTAAATGGGATCAAATGGGAGTTCTTGGCTAGTTAGGTATGTAGTTTCTTGTGGCTCAGAAGGGGCCAGGGAGTTCCCGTATTTTTCCTTGGTTTGCATGGCGTGTGCGATATGTTGGGTAGAGTTGAGATTTTCATATGTGAGGTCACCTTTTGGTTATGGAACAAAGGTCATAAATTCTTAGGAAGCATGCGCAATTTCAGATGGCTAGGTAGATGTTATCACTAATTGGTACGACGTGATAAGGGTATATATATTTCGGAAAGAGCAATGTGTTTGAGTTAAGGGTACTTCATTGGTATCGCGGCGCCCTATTATTGGATCGACTGTTGATATTCAAGGTTGCTTGGTAAACGTAAGAATGATAGGGGGTATCCCTCGTGAAATGAGTGAGTATTTGGGATGTGTTATGTATTCGAGCAGTGGAGTTATGATCATATATGGTAATCTGTACGTTTCATTGATTTCGAGACTGAGAGTTCTCATAAACAGGATATTTGGTGGTTGTGAACTGTGAAGATGCGAGCAGAGCTAGTCGGATATTAGTATGTACCATGATTCTGTCATTCTGAACTTTTCGGTAAGTTATCTACCTGTTGTAGGTGATCAGAGTTAAGTTAGGGTCACTGGTAGGCTAATATGGGTGTGTGTTCTGCACCAGGTCGGAATTTTTGGCTCGGAGTTTCTATTATTGAGAAAGGTACCATTCGATTGTGATTGAGCTTATTCATGTTATAGAGTGATCTATGAGTTACCCTTCGGTGGTGCGATGAGTGGTAATTATTGGTTATATGCACATATGGTTGGGTTTTAATTGAGCGTTATGGCTAGATTTGAGTAAGGTAACTAATTGAGTGTTGCGGGCTTGAGGCGTGTTGGCTATACACCTTCTGTTTCGGATGGCATGGTATCGTCTGGTTTCCCCCGTGGTTATGGCAAAGCACTTTGAGTACCTGATGGCAAATTTCGAATGGTTATTGATTTTGGGAAATGTGTCTTGAAGTATTTCAAGTGGATCGGTGTTGGATGAGATTGCGCAGTGTAGCAGAGTTATGTAGGGGTATGACCTTTTAGTATCAGATTCATGTATTTTTGAGTTTTACGGTGTGTGCCAGGCTGTTAGTATGATATGGTGATGGTAATTGTTAATGGCAGGATAGTCCTCTCGTGTGGACCTTCTATATAATTTGGTTACATTAGGAAGTTGTTGTTAAGTGCCCAAGTTGCAGAGGTTTTGGCTTCGAATTGTATCGATGTGTCGAATGGTTAGTATCATGTTATCAGGGTGGTTGTGATGGATGAGAGGAGGTCATTGGACCTAGAACGAATATTTTCGGAATTTTCTACAGCATAGTTGGAAGGACAAATATCGGGAGTCGGCTTAGAAATTTGCTATAATTCCTGTTTAGGAAGGGGAAGTTTCATGCTTGACGATCGGAGGAATGGTTGTTAGTTCCATGTGCTTATTTCATCATCGACAGTATGTGGAAGTGTTAGAGCGAGGCATTTCTTGATAAAAAGTTATGTACCGGTATTGGGTTGTTCTGAGCAGTTATTGAGGTTAAGAGTTATTTCTATGAGAGTTGGGTCACTTGGTGTATTATGAGATTTCATGTGGGGTACGTATATGGCTTGATTCAGCATGTTCAGACTTGTCGAGTTTATAGTTGTGAAAATTTTGATCTTATCTATCATCTCAGAAGTGGGAATTTGGTTCTAAGGTTTATGGGCCAGGATTTGGATTTCGAAATTTCAACGGTATTGTGCTATTGGACCTATATCGGATAGGGTGATGTGGGGTCAGCCCCGGGTATGTGCAAGGTAAGCTACGTAACAGTTTGATAGTGTTGGAGAACGAATCTTGGCACGTTCAAGGATGTAACGACCCGGCCGGTCCTTCCGAAAATTTAGCCCCGTTTCCCCCGTTTCTACTTCATTTATGTGGTTCAGCTTCATTTTTGTGTGTTGGGTCGGTTGGTTCGTGTTCAGAGTGGTCATGATGAGAATTGAGGCATTTAGTATCTTAAAGTAGCCTAATAGTTGAGAAAGTCAACTGAGAGTGACTTATTGGTGAACGACCTCGAAATGAGGATTTTATGGATCGGATAGCTTCGTTAGGTGATTTGGGACTTAGGAGTGTGTTCATAATATTTTTGTGATGTCCAGTGTAGAATTAGGCTTGAATTGGCGAAAGTTAGTTTTTGTAAATTTTCGGTCGGCAGTGGAAAAGAGGCTATCACGGTCGGAATAGAATTCCGGAAGTTGGAACATGTCCTTAATGTCATTTTGATTATGTGTGCAAAATTTCAGGTCAATCGGAGTTCTTTTGGTTAGTTTCGGCGTAGTTGGCGAATTTGGATGTTTCAAAGTTCATAGGCTTGAATTCGATGTAATTTTGATGTTTACGTGTTGTTTTTGCTGTTTCGAAGGCTCGAATGAGTTGGTTGCTATGGGGTTTGTTGGCATGTTTTGTTGGGGCCCCGAGGGGCGCGGGATTTGATTTCGGACGGTTGGCGGGGTTTTGAAATTGGAAAATCTCAGAAAATAGTTGTTGGCATGATTTCTGGTGTTGGCCGCACCTGCGGAAGGGCAGCCGCAGGTGCGATAGGCAATGCGCAGGTGCGAAAAAGGCTAGGCAGGGGATTTTCTGCAGGTGCGAAGTATTGGCTCCACCTGTGAAGCCGCAGTTGCGGAAGATTGGCCGAAGGTGCGGAATTTGGTCTGTTAAGTGGAATTCCGCAAGTGTGCACCTGGGACCACAGGTGTGGGTCCACATGTGCAACTAAATGTCCGTAGGTGCGGAAATACTTGCAGAAATAGTATATAAGAGGCATCCGTGAAATTCATTTCATTTCACCATTTTTGCATGCGAGAGGAGCTCTTTTGAATGCAGATTGGAGAGGGGATTCGTGATTCTTCAAGAAAGATAAGTTCTCGGGTTAGGCTTGTATTTGAAGGATTAAGTAAGAAAAGTTTTGAAAATGGGAGGAAGGAGTTGGGAATTTCTTTTGGGAATTTTAGTGGGCAATTGTGGTCTGATTTTGATGTTTTTGGTTTGTACGGTCTCGTGGGTGGACGAGGTTTCTTGTGATGCAAATTTTATTGGATTTCGAGACGTGGGCTCGGGGCTCGGGTTTGGCCGAATTTCGAGATTCTTGTATAAATTGATAATTTTCGGTTGAGTTGTGTTCCTTGAGTATATATTAATGATGTTGAACTTGTTTTGGCTAGATTCGGAGCAATCGGGAGCCAAATTGAGGGGCAAAAGCATAGCGGACTAGTGTTGTGGCCCGGTGGAGGAAAGTAATGGTTATAAATCTTGTCCTGAGGGTATGGAACCCCAGACTACATATTTTCTTACTGATTTTAGAAAGGCGCACATGTCAGGTGACGAGTATGTGGCGCGTACTAATTTTTTTGGATTGAACTAGGTCCTCTCCACAGCAACTAATGAGTTGCATATTTATTCAAAACATTATGTTAAATCATATTCTAAAGATTGTTCAAATATTTGGGCTATAAGTCGTGTTTAGGGCCTCGTGCCGACTTGTTTATACCCCTTGGGGGCTTTTTACTGTTGTTTTACCTCACTATGTATTGATGTTGTCACTCGGCTACATTGTGCATACTGTTTTCGAAACTCAGCATGATTTACACCATATTGAGATTTAAACTGATGTTTTGATTCGAGTACCCTGTTTTACTGATTCGCCCGAGAGGCCTTTTGAGTGGTTCTACTGAGTGTGGCTGAGGGCCAAGAGTGATGGTGAGGTGCTGAGTGATATTAGTGCTTGGGCTCAAGGAGCCCCTCCGGAGTGTGTACACACCCCTAGTGAGCCTTGATTTTATGTGTTTCTTGCTGCTCAGACTTGATTTATTTTCATTACTACTGAGTTGGTGTACTCACATTACTCCCTGCACCTTGTGTGCATATTCAGGTGTTAGGCCAGGGTGAGCTGTCTATCTGTTCCAGAGATTCTCGGAGGTTTGCCAGGTAGTTGCATGCGTCCGCATTCCTACTCCCTCTCCTGTTTACTATTATAAAATTTATTTTTCGTCAAGTTGTATATTTTATGTAGATGCTCATGACCAGTGACTCCGGGTTCTCGAGGGATTGCATTTAATGTTCAACATAGATTTTCTCCTAAACGATCATCTACCTGCGCTGCTTGTTCATGTGACTAGGTAACAGAGGTTACTCTTCTCTGATAAGTGCATCAAGACTTCTCACCCTTTCGTAGTTATTCATATGGTCACTTCGAGGCTTTATTCTACACTAGCTCGTAATGATTGTAACTACTTTCTCGCCATTGTCGATGATTTTCTAGGGCTACGAGGGATTGTCTCATGGGTTCCAAAAGTAATGATTTTCCTTAAAAGATCAAGCTTAAATTGCCATGATTTCAAACCAAAGTGTGTCCCCTTTTCAAAAGTCTTAAATCGGTCAGATTTGATGAGATTATGTGGCATTCTACTCACTCGGCTTCTAGGTGAATGATGTTCCCCGTAACTGTTCCTCATGTACTTTATATTTTCATATGGTTATGTCTAAGAAGGTAGTGATAAAAGAAGGGTGTGAATTGATTTGATTGAACTATATGATCATGGGAATATCCTATATGGTGCATTATCGGCAAGAATCATCGTGGCTTGACTTCATAGGGATTTTTGATTGAAATGAAATTATATTATTGTTGATGAACACCTTAGTGATTACATTAATGGATGACAGGGGCTATTATGAACACATGATTGTTTGGTTACTATGAAATTATATTCTTGATGGTATGATTCCATGGGATGAAATTGTGCGTGGTTGTTGTTACCATGAATAGTAATGCCCAGTGGAATGTAAATTGTACGGTGAAAATCATTAAAGGTAAAGTTAATGGATAGTTAACTCATGCGAGGTTTCTAACTGTCATCCTTGTTAGGTATGTTTAGGGATTGAGATTGCTTCCGTGAGTGTGTTATGGAAAAGCTTGTAAGCCTAGGAGGCCGAAAGTGTCGTGGGAGGAAAATGTTTTCTCTTGGTTGTATGTCAATTAGTTTTGACTTGAAAGGTGCCTTATAAGTGTTATGGTCTAAAAATGTGCAGTCCATGTTCAAGTGTTATTATGATAATGTAGTTGTTGTGATGCTGAGAATTAGTGTTATGGGTATATACATTGTGATACTTTGTCAAGTTATTGATGAGTTTTTATTATGGCTTTGGGTGATTCTCTCACAGGTGGATAGGCCTAGTTACAAAGGAAACGCTGCCGAAATTTCAGAAAAATTTGGGAGGTAGTCAAAATTTAGGGACTTGAGGTAGGATAGAAAAGAGATATGTTATGTTAGGTGTTTGGGTCAGTATCTACCTCTCATTCAAGGACGAATGATCCTAAGCAGGGGAGAACGTAAGACCCCAAAAAAATTTTGCTAAGCAATATAGGATTCGGGGTGTCAGATAGACTAATTATAATATTTTATGTGCTTTAAATATGATGTAAATGAATTGGATGTGGTGAATAAGTGTATGAGTCATATAATAAGTAAGTTAGGGTACAAGGAGAGGCCTCAGTCCAAGCCAAGTGGGAAAATTTCATAATAGGCTAAAATTTCAAAGGTACTTGCACAAGTCCACACTTTGAACGAGCATATCTAATTATATATATAAGGTATTATGTGATGAATAACCTATAAAATTAAAGGTATTTGAGTCTAATTTCCAATGCTTCAAATCGTTCGTCCTTTGGCCATTCCTACACAAAGGTATGATTAAATTACCAAAGGCTGGATTTGCAACCATTTTTGCGATCGCGAAACGACTATGCGGACCGCATTTATGTGGCATAATGGGGCAGAATCAGGCAAAACCATTATGATGTCGCATGTTGATTATGCTATAGCATAGTTGATTATGTTGTCGATTATGCTATAGAATAATGATTATGCTGCCCACATGTTGATTATGATGTCGATTATGCTATAACATAATTGACTTTGGGGGTCATTTTTGGAACTTTTCATATCCGAACCCACTTTGATAAATAAGCTTTGGGGCTTCATTTGGGACTATTTTTACACTAAATCTAGAGAGAGGTGAGAGCATTTTTAGATAGAAAGAGGGAACCTAGCCCCCCAATCATCAATCTTGCACAAATCCTCAAAAATCAGCTTGCTAATCTCTAGCTCACTATCATCCGGGTAAGTTCTACTTTCAAAAATTTCATGCAAGAATTTAAGTGTTCAAATATGTTGTGAGGGTTAGAAATAGGCCATGCATGTGGGATTAAGTTGTAGTACGTGCTATTAAAGAATTAATTTCTGTAGTTCATGTTAAAAACTGGGTGAAGGAAGAATAGATTGCCATTTCTAAATCTTGTAGTCTACTTCACATGCTAGGTGTTTGATGAAATTCCTAAGAGAGTTATACCATGGGTAATCTTCCTAATTATTAATCGATTTCTGCTATCTCCTTATAGATTGTTATGCCTAGAGGTGTTGGTGTATTGTATAAACCTAAGGAAAAGCTCTTTGAGGTATGTATGGCTAACTTTAACCTTTGTAGAATCCTCTTGTTGGGTCCGAGCATACGGCATGTGTACATTGTTTGAGAATATGTGAATTTATTGTTCAAATGTGTTCGGGCGTAAGATTCTGTTCTCTGATTGTCCTAGTTGAATTGTCATACTACCATGCTATATGAGGTTGTGAAAAGTGTTTTGATGTGCCTGTCTTATCATGTGCAAAGCTCGTAAATGCTTGAGGGTATCAATATGAAAGTATGTGTTAATGAATGAAAGATTGTCGATGTTCCAAAGAGTGGGAATGTATATAATGGATAAAAGCCGTGCGTGGAAAGTAATGAAAATGGGTATATTGAAATGATGTAAATGATCTTAACGATTATGGCAACACCTTGTAGATGAATTACTGCTTGGTGAGAATTATGGTGCCTTGGGCCCGAGTAAATAAATTGTTGATATGAACTTGTGTTCCTTGAAATGATGTTTCTTGTGATGTAATTTTTTGTGATTGTTGTTGTGAATTTAAATTGTCAGACTGGGTCAGATAGCGCACCGCAACACGAAGTAATAAGGTGATGGGTTGTGGTGATAAGGGTGGCCGAGGTAATAAGGATGAAATGTGATCGATATCAATACTGAAATGAAAATCTATGAGTTCTTGAATATGATGATGTTGAAAGGGAAAAAGGAGAGATTGTGCATCTTGTTTGATGTTGGTTGTTTCTTTCCATGTGCATTGATTGATTGGTTCTAGTATTGTCTCTTGGTTGTGTATTGTTTGATTTATTTCGTGTTAATTGTCTGAGTATGTGCAAAATTGGGTATTCTAAATATATTGAGGCATGATGCCCTACTCTCTGGCCGTCTAGCTAAAATTCATGTATTTACTATTCGAAATTGTGGAAAGGTGATTTACTTGTGAATGTTTTTCCATGTGTAAAGTTGGTTAAGCACCGTAATGTGCCGGTATGAAAGATTGGTAGCAAACTCAAGTATGTGAACATGATTAAGTGCTAAGAGCTGTAAAATGATATGATAAACAGGAATTGTGGTTGATTCAGTCATACCATACTGATTGTGGAAATGTCTTATTTTGACTTGTGTTTTGGGCAATGATCTGTTGTGACTTGATATCGTATGGGTGATTGGTTGTACTGAGATTGTGTCCTTACGATGAAATTCTCTGTGAATATGTTGTTGATGGAAAGGAAAAAGGGGAATCTGTAGAACTTGTGATTTTTATTGTTTCTATTTTTGTGCAATGCTTGCTGATTCTATTACCGTCTCTTATCTTTGCATTGCTGATCTTACTTAGAGTAAAGTTTGTTCATACATACCAGTACAATTCAAATGTACTAACGTCGTTTTTGTCGGGGGCGCTACATTCTTATGATGATTGTAGGTGGTTCCATAGTAGGTAATTCAGCCCGCCGACCGTAGTGCCTCATCTCCATTCCATCGGTTGCATTGGTGAGCCCCACTTCCTCTCGGGGACATGTGTGGTTCATGCCATCTTCTTTTGAGTTTATTGTGTATTGTAAGGTATAGCCGGGGCCTTGTTGCCGGCAGGTAGTGTTATGTTTCTTGTATTTGTAGAGGCTCTGTAGACACAATGTGGGTAGTGTACATATGTATTTTAGGTAAGTAAGGGTACGGTTCGAAATCGTGATCCACGTTGTTAAATGTTGTATATATTTTGCAATTATTTGGTTTCATATGTTGGTAATGATAAAAAGTAGAAATGAATTCAACTCGTAAGTTTATGCTTAAGTTATAAATGGCTATTCCACATGAATAATGTATATTGAAATCACGGGGTAACGCGTGGGATAGGAAAGGCAAATCAGGTTAGCTTGACCGGGTTCATTCAGTTAGGCGCCGGTCTCGTCCCTCGATTTTGGGGCGTGACTTATCTCCATGCAACGTGCGGAAGTGTAATATGAGTACTGACCCCATATGTTCAATAAATATCTGGCCTACCTTCGTTGAAATATTGACGAGGTTTTAAGTCGACCAATACTCACTTAATACACATGTACAGTTAATAAGCATAGAAAATAAAGAAAAGAAATAACCAAACAACAAGCTGAAGAAAACAACAGTAAGGTACATGCAGATAAAATGAGTTAACAACATGCTAATCTAGATTACCACTCAGAAGCATATATAAATACGCCAAGTCGTATACAGGAAAAAGAAATATATCCAACGACATTAACTCATTTACTTCTGCACGAATACAGAGTGTCTTTATATGAATCGGGTCAAGTTCTATCAATTATTAATCACCTTTAAGCGAATTCCCTTGCATGAGTCTGATATCAAGGTATGATGGAGACTCTTCCTTATATAAATTTGACAAATTCCAAGTATCTCAAAGTTTATTAATAAGTACCAAGCGTACATAAAATATATCTGAACATCTTAGGAGAAAATAAACATGCAAGTTGTAGAAGTGAATGCATAACTATATATGTCACATATCAACAGCTCCATTCAACAAAACACAACCATCACAAGTCACAATATGGTTTTAGCGTATAACTTGATCAGATCCTAATACTGTTACGGCATATAACATGGTGCTATGTATGTACTGCGGTGTGCAACCGATCTAGTTATAATAATCTATGACGTGGACCCGGTCTAATACAATATATCTATGACATGCGCCCAATCCAATATATCAATCAGAACAAAAACAATAATAACAAAACCAACACCCAACAAGGTAAACGTAACAAACGATGTGGAAGGCATATATGAAACAACAACATAGAAGTTAGAACGCATATACGTAATGATAACAAACAAGGTAGAAGGCACAACTTTAACATCAGCGTGTAATCTGTCAAAGTGCGAGCAAGAACAAATTAAAAAGCTCTCTTCACTCTCCTCAAAGTAGCGATCAACAGTGCACGCCGGCGACTGCCCTTCATGGCCTCCACGGCCCGTGGCCAGCCTCCTCCCGAGGTTGGTCCATGGTCTTCATCCCCCAACCCCAGCCATTACCAAACTCTACAAATCTTAATACACCTAAAATCTATGTGAATTTATTAAACCCTACTGTCATAAATACGCCCATGCGAACCCTAGCTACGCTACCATTGAAACCAACTGAGTTCCTTCATGGAGAACCAGTTGTGAAGTGGAAGAAACAATAAGTGAAGCAATACATCATACAACAAGGGCTTCAAGTTGCAGTTCTGGGGAAATATTCATATGGAAAGCCTGTTATTGGTGAATTACGTAAAGTGATTCCAATTCAATGTGAGATTAAGGGTCATTGTTCAGTTGGCTTGATTGAAGACAATCATATGTAATTAGGCTGTCTTTATTGAAGGATTATGTTCATCTTCTTTCAAAGGTAGCTTTTTATATAAAGGCTCAATCAGAAATGTGGCAGATGCGTTGTACAAAATGGAATCCATGGTGAACACTTGATGAAGAGACTCCAATTGCCATAGCTTGGATTAGTTTTCCAGAACATCCTCCAAATTTTTTTGGTAAGGAATGTGTATTTTCATTAGCTCGTGCAGTTGGTATTCCATTACATGCACACCTAGAAACTCAAAATGGGACTAGACCTAGTTGTGCTAAAGTAAAGGTGGAAGTGAATTTGCAAGGTAATTTCCCTAAATATATTAAGATTGTTGAAAAAGCAGATGAATCTGGGCCAGAAGAGTTTAAATGGTTTAAGATTAAGTATGATTATATGCCTAAATATTGCAAGCCTTGCAAGAAACAAGGGCATAGTGAGGCAGAATGCTGGGTAATTCATCCTGAATTACACAAGAGATTTGATGAAAATGTTGAGGATCAAGGCAAGGAGAAGATAGTTGAGGAAAGCAAAGAAGCAATTGGTACAACTCTAAATTCAACAAAGATTATGTCTAGTGGAAAGGTGGTTGGTAAGCCTGCTACTAATCATTCCAAGCAGGAATGGATACAAGCAAGGAAGAATAAATACCAACGGGATAATCAGGGTCACATTGTTGATAACAAACAAGGTAAGGAAGCTTCCAAGGGTAAAGGGAAGGCCAAACTTGAGGAAGTAGCAGCCAAAAACAAGTTCAATGCACTAGAGGTTGAGGAAGTTCATCAACCTACTCTACAAATTACTAAAGGCAAATGTGAAGATCGTAGCAATGATAAGAAGAAGGAACATGAGGAAAAGCAATCATAGAAGGCCAATGAGAAGGAAAAATAAGGCAATACCGGAGTGTCAAGCCCTAATCCTAAGGCTTCTAGGGTTAGGGTTGGGAAGGATGCTAATACTAAACCAGCTGGAGAAGGTAATCAACGGGAACTTCAGCATGTAAAGAAGGAAACATTTGAGAAAATATTGGAAGTTCAGCATTATGGGAACTTATCTAAGGCTAATCCAATTGTTCCTAGTGATCAAAGTACTGATGAAAAAGCTAATAACGAATCCATAATCGACTTGGTTCATAGAAGGGTTGGAACTATCAAATAAGAGCTAAGGCAACTCAATGTGACTACAAACCAATGATGTCAAGATATTTCGTCTCAAACTATTGCATATTCTGGAGCTTGAGGACCTTTATGAGATAAACTCAACAAAAGTTGTAGGGAGTGATGCAATTGAGGTGGAGGATGATCAACTAGGAATGACAAAGACAACATGAGACAAAGTGAGGGATAGCAGCCCACCTGGTGATAGGCTGGGGACGCTAAGACTAAACCAAGGCTCCCCAGGTGTTAGGCTGGCGACGCTAGGCCTAAGGCCAGGTACCCCAGGCATTAGGCTGGCGAGGCTAGGTCTGGCGCCAGGGTTACCTGATGAAGCAACAATATTAAACCATACCCTAGTGAACTGGCAAGATTAATGGTGTTCCGGTGTATGTATTGGAGAACAAACTTGATGGAGATGATAATGTGAAGGTTAGGGATGATACAGTAGGTTCAGACCAAAGCAAAAACAATGGAAAGAGTGGTGATATCAGTAGAATAGACATTTTTGAGCAGCCTACAACACTAATTCCTGGGCTAGGCAGTGTCTATGAGCAACAATTCAAAATGATGCAGGCTACTGCTTCTTCTATGGTGAATAGCAATGAAAAGGTTGATGAGCGGGCAATTGTTCCAGTAGAAACTAGGGAAATAGAGGAAGTGCCTATGGATTATGGCACTGATCAAATTATGCCGCTGCAAATTCGAGTTCCACAGAAGTCTCCTCTACATCATTTACATGATTTAGTTACACATAATGTGACACCAATTGATGAAGACTTAATGAGACAAAATCCAATGGAGGATGAAAGCGATGATGAATCAACAGTAGAAAACATTAAACAAGTCGCTAGGGAAAGAGATTTATCACCCATACCTAGTGCTAAAGGAGGTAAGAAGACTACGAAGAATAAGAATAAATAGCTACCATCAAGAATAATGCCCAGGATGGTAGCTTCTCTATCTAAATGATGGTGATCAAAACATTAATATGGAACATAAGGTCTGTGAATACACAACAGACCTTTCCTAGGGTGATCAACATAAATAGGGAGCATAGTTTTTGTGTAGTTGCATTGATTGAGCCTTTTCAAAAGAAGAGATTCATTGATAGATATAGAAGAAGGTTGAATATGGAGACTGCTTATGCAAATATTAATGGGCAGATATGGCTGTTATTTGATACAGTGGTGGAATAGGAATTAGTGGAGGATATTGAGCAACAGGTGACTGTGATAGTGTTTCACCATGACCTGGGGCAACACATGATGATGACATTTGTTTATGCAAAATGGTCAGCAATGGAGATGTTGGAATTGTGGGATCACTTGTATTACTTAGCAAGTGATATGAAATTTCCATGGTTGGTAGGAGGGGATTTTAATGGGATATTGCATGAAGATGAGAAAATAGGAGGACTACCAGTACACCCTCCTGAATATGAAGATTTTGCATTTTGTGTAAACTTGTGTGGTTTGTTTGAGCAAGGATATTAAGGAAGCCCATTTACATGGTGGAATGGGAGACCAAATGATGCGTGTATATTCAAGAGATTGGATAAGATATTTGTGAATATGCCATTTTAGAACATGTTGCCAAATATTGAAGTTGAACATCGAATCAGAACTGGATCAGATCATACACCGTTGTTAATGACATGTGGGGAGCAGACCACCAATTTTGTCAAGCCTTTCAGGTTTTTAAACTTTTGGACTAAGCATGCTACATTTATTGATGTGGTGAGGCGGAATTGGGAAGAGAATTTCATAGGGGATCCATTTTTGATGTTCAAGCAGAAGCTCAAGAGGGTGAAGACATCACTGTCAAAATGGAGTAGGGAAACATTTGGTGAAATCTTCAAGCAGTTGGCAATTTTGGAGGACATTGTTAGGGTGAACATGATGTTGTTTGAAGAAGAGCCTATAATTGAGAACTGAATTGTTCTTCAAAAGGCACAATCTGAATTGACGAAATACTTGAGTATTGAGGAGCAGTATTGGAAGCAAAAAGATGGGATGACTTGGTTTGCTGAAGGAGATAGGAATATAAGTTTATTTCACAATCATGTCAATGGCGAAAGAAAGAAATTACAACTGAAGTCAAAAGTTGAAGTGGGGTATGGATTGAAGACCAGGAGCAACTAGCTACAACTGCATTGGATTTCTATAAAAAATAGTTCACAAATGAATGTGATGCATCTGAATTCTCCTTACTCAATAATGTACCTCCAACGGTCACTATGGAACAGAATTTGGAACTTAGCAGATTGCCAACAATTGAAGAGGTAAGGACATCAGTTTTTGAGCTTAGTGGGGAGAGTGCTAGTGGTCCAGATTGATTCACTGGTCTGTTTTATCAAACATGCTGGGATGTTATTGGTGCTGATATACACAGCATGGTGATACACTTCTTTGGACGAGCTCCACCGCCTAAATACATAACTCACACCAATCTAGTATTGCTGCCTAAGAAACCTAGAGTTGAGACCTTTTCTAACTTAAGACCTATTAGCTTGAGTAACTTCATTAACAAGGTCTTGTCTAGGGTGTTACAAGATAGATTGGAAAAATTTTTGCCTTCTCTAATATTTCCTAATCAATCCGGATTTGTGAAGGGTAGGAGTATATTTGAGAACATTTTATTGATTCAAGAAATTGTCACTGACATAAGGTTAAGGGGAAATCCAGCTAATGTTGTTATCAAGCTTGATATGGGTAAGGCCTATGATAGGGTTTCATAAAAGTACTTATTGCATGTACTAAGGAAAATGGGATTTTCTTAGAACTTCATCAACATGGTATGGAACTTGGTGTCAAATAACTGGTACTCAGTATTGATGAATGGGCAGTCCTCAGGGTTCTTTAAGTCTACAAGGTGCGTGAAGCAAGGGAATCCTTATCACCAGCATTGTTCATTCTATCAACTGAGGTACTTTCCAGGTCTATGAATAAGATATTTGAAGACTGGTCATTTGCGGGATTTGGAATGCCTAAGTGGTCTGATCTTTTAAATCACTTGGCATATGGTGATGATACTATAATTTTTGCTTCTGCTCATCCTCCATCCTTGAGAAATATTATGGCGGTATTGGGGAACTATGAGAAAATACCAGGCTAGATGATCAACAAAGATAAGAGTTCATACTAGTTCTGTTCAAAGATTCTTAATGGATTGTGTCAAGCGGTTGGAGCTATTACAAAATTTGGAAGAGCTAAATTCCCCTTCACATATCTAGTGTGTCATTTTTTCTACATTACAATGAGGAAGGAATATTATGAGGATCTTATCAAGGAAGTAAAGGCTAAATTGCATTCATGAAAAGGAAAGTTGTTGTCATTTGGAGGAAAAGAAGCATTTATTTCTAGTGTGTTGCAAAGTATGCCAGTCCACATGTTATCAGTCATTCATTCACCAAAAAATATCCTGGAGCATCTTCATAAGATTTTTGCTAGGTTCTTTTGGAGCACAAAGGAAGAAGGGAGAAGCATACATTGGGCTTCATGGCAAAATTCGTGCCTTACTAAAGAATAAGGGGGCCTTGGTCTTAGGTCCTTACATGATGTGTCGAGGGCATTATTTTCTAAACTATGGTGGAGGTTTAGGACCACAAAATATTTGTGGTCTAATTTTATGTGGAATAAGTATTGCAAGAAGGAGATACCTACGGTGGTGTAGTTTAGAAGGGTGTCTCATGTTTGGAGACAAATGTTGAGTGCTAGGGAAGAAGTAAAACATGAAATCCTACGGGAATTGAAGAATGGAACAACTAATATTTGGCATGAAAATTGGACTGGATTGAGTGCATTTTATCACGTATTACCTGAAGACTTTCCAATCAATGAAGATCTTAGGATGTGGCAGAATTGCGGCAAGGTGAGACATGGGATGATCAACTGCTAAATCAAACCTTCAATGAGGAAATTGCAGAACATATAAGGCTAAATGTGCATTATGAAGGCAGTGAGGGATACTGGGATAGGCCATACTAGACACCAATTCCTTCAGGAAAGTTCAGTTTTAGCAGTGCTTCGCAAATATTAAAGCATAGGGCGGATCCTAATCAGGAATTCAAGATAATGTGGATTAAAGGCGTACCATTCAAGATATCCTTCTTCTTGGAGATTGTGGAGCCACAAAATAACCACTGATGACATGTGGAGGTGGCAAGGGAAAATGGTGATGTCTAGGTGTTGGAGTTGTCAGCAGCCCCAAGAGGAATCTATTGAGCATATATTTGTCACAAGTCCTACTGCCTCTAAAGTATGGAACTTGTTCAATGGGGCTGCTGGAATTAATGTGCCATTGATTCAATTGAAGCAGGTTATAAGGCATTGGTGGTATGCGCAATGTTGTCCAAAGTTAAAGACATTGTTTCAAGCAGTACCATCTATTATCACTTGGGAACTTTGGAAGAGAAGAAATGCAGGTAAACATGGGAGTTCAGTGTCCACAAATAGGGTGATTCATGAGATCAATAGAACATTGCATCAACTGGAAAGGGTGGAGTATACTTGGATGCCTAATATTCCATTGTTATGGCTAGACATAATTCAATATTTTGAAGGATATAAACCTATATTGATCACTACAAGAGTAACATGGAAGGTTCATTTTCATGGTTGGTAGAAATGCAATACTGATGGAGCCTCAAAAGGAAATCCTGGTCCTAGCTCATTAGTCTTTTGTGTGAGGAACGATGAAGGTGATGTAGTGTACGCAAGGGCAGTAGACTTGGGGGTGACAACAAAGGCGGTGGCTGAAGCTAAGGCTATTCTTCAAGGATTGGAATACTAAATGGAGCATGATCTTCACCCTCTCATATTGGAGAGGGATTCCTTAGTGATGAATAAAGTAATAGAAGGGGAATGGGATACTCCTTGGATAATTGCAAAGAGAATTATAGAGATGAAGGGCCACTTCAATGTGATCTTTCAACGTGCGTTCAGAGAAGGCAACTCAGTGGTGGATTTTATAGCTAACATACTGTTTTCTTATGCAGGTACATCTGAGTTTCACTTATTCTCTGAACTGCCTAGTGTAAGGAGGAGTTTCATTAATTTAAACAACTCTCAAACTCCTAACATTAGGGTAAGAATAGCAAAGAGAAGAGCCACAGAGTGATGGAATCTGCACATACCTGCATGTTTCTTTTATGTCTCACTTTGTATGCTATTAAGGTACTTTCCAGTGGTATTAGCATGGTCACATGCGCATTCTGGGGGTGCTTTGATAGTGTACAGGACCAATGTGATAAACAACTATTGGATGGTGAAATTTATTCTATTTCTGATATGTCCAAATATTAAGGAAAATGTTGAACCCGTTATGTTATATCTATAGAGATTGTTGAATCATTTCTCAATGGCATTAGCATGGTTTCATTCTCAAATGAGGATGGTTTAGAAATATTTAGAATGATGTCGACATTAAAGGTTCTGGAAGGGAAGGATCTGAGCTTACAAGATCATAAAAATGCACAGTTTCTTACGCTTGAGTATGCCTCAAGCCTGGATTTTGCCTTGCAAGGCCTGCTTAAAGCCAACCCCGACCTAGCCTTTGCCTTGCAAGGCCTGCCTAAAGCCATCCCCAACCTGGATTTTGCCTTGCAAGGCCAGGCTAAAGCCAGCCCCAGCCTGGCTTTTGCCTTGCAAAGCCTTCATAAAGCCAGGTACTTTTACATGTTAAATTTGATGAGTGCGCATATGATTAATACTTGGACAAACTCAGTACACTGCATGTGGAGATCATATAGAAGCTACACTTAGAAGACTATGTTGGCTTCAACTCCGTGGTGGAGATGTTTGGAATTCATTTTAGCATATGGACAGTATACCCTGGTGCCTGGTGAGAGCTTGATAGGTGTTGCTTGGTATTTACATACAGTGATAGAAGAAGGAAGCATTCATCTTATATTGTTGTAATAGCTATTTTATTAGACTTTAGCTTTTCTATCTTTTTAGTAGCTAGTAGCTTCATGCAATTTCTATTTTGGTTTTGACATCTTGTAAGCTTTGGACCGATTTTTGAATTTTATTTATATATTATCCACTAGGCAGCCTGCCTAGTGGTATATTTGCTAAAAGAAACATTAGTAATCAAAGTAGAAGACCAATATCTAATAGTAATAATCCAGGTAGAAAGTATTGATGTAATAGTAACAAATCAAGTAGGAAATATAGATGCAATGGTAACTAACCAAGTAGGAAACACATATCTGATAGTAATAACTAACCATGAAACATAGATGTGATGGTAACAGATGATATAGAAAATATAGATGTGATGGTAACAAATAAGAAAGGAAACATAGATGTGATAGTAACGACTAGGCAGGAAACATAGATGTGATAGTAACAAACAAGATAAGAAACATAGATGTGATGATAAAAACTAAGCACGAAACATAGATGTGATAGTAATAACTAAGTAATAAACATAAATATGATGGTAACAAATAAGATAAGAAACATAGATGTAAACAAAGTAAGAATCATTAATGTGATAGTAACAACCTAAATAAGAAAGCATGTAGGAGCAACCTAGATAGAATGCATGTATATATCTAAGAAACAAATAAACATAACATAAATTCCAAGTCTCATTCACTCCGAACAAAGACAATAATATGGCAATCTCATATCAAATTGCACAAAAATATATATCGTGCCGATATTCTATCAACCACATGGTGTCACGACCAAAACCGATGGGCTTCTACGGGCACCGGTGCCTTGCTCAGTCGAGTACCAACGTAATGTATCTTTCGTGTCATACTATCATATGTAAATGAGCCGGAAAGACTGTCATGAGATAACTAGAATAAACCATTAGGAAATACTCGACATAGAATGATCCAACGCGATATAGAAACTTATACATGTGACATACATGCCTATAAGGCTGACACGATCATTTGTGAACTCAAAACATAGGCCGACAAAGCCATAGAAATATCCATATACATGAAATATGTCTACAAGCCTCTAAGAGTACATAACGTCATAACGGTTGGGACAGGGCCCCTCCATACCGATCAATATATGTTAAAAGCATACTCACCAAATAGGCAACTCTAGATCTAGTGAAGTGCACAAATGTTACACCCTAAATTTTCGTTCGTGAAAGTATGCCATAAGTAAATTAATGAAAGCTCTAAAATGAGATGTTATGTCCCGCATTTTCATACGTTAAAGTTTCGTCATAAGTTAATCAACATAAGTTGGGGAATGAGGGTATTTTGACATTATAAGTATTATGCTATTTCAAACAAGTGATAAGTAAATTTGTGAAGGTGAGAGGGTAAGTGAATAAAAAAATGAGTTTTGTCGACGTTTGATATTTTGGGATAAAATACGGTCTAAGCTATAATATCCGGTATTCATGGACAAGTGTGAAACAAGGTACCACATGACCATGATAGTAGGATACATAAAATGTGTTAAAAAGTGAGTAGTATTTTAAGTAATTTGAGATAATTCTTAATTATGTGGATAATTGGATAATTATAGATTTTTAGTGGGAGATTAACGAAGTAATTAAGATAATTGGATGAGCTTAATAAGCCCCCAACGTGGAAGCAACAAAATTTGGATCAAGGACCAACAAATGACTCTTACTTCATGAAGCAGGATGGCACATTAAGATAGTTTTATGGCTTAGTCATCACATATATGGGGCCCACACTCACTAAGATTAAAAACCTCTCTAAATCACTTAAGGAATGCTTATGTCTCTACAAAGTAAGGAAAGAAAGCTTCAACAAGTATCATACAAGATTATGATCAAATTCACAAAGAGAGATATCATATGGAATGCCAACATGATTTCTTAAACAAAAGTCATACAAGACTACTTAGCAACGTGAGGTTTGCGATTCTAAGGGAGTATGATGCAATCTTTCTCCAGAATATCATACGGATTTTTTTCCAATTTCAATCTCGCAGTTACGTATTTCGTCACGATTGAAATGTGTTAGAGGTTTTGTCAAGAGAATCAGCTAAGATATGTTAAGGCTATCCGTTCTTTCCTTTTGGCATGATCCAAATGATAGAAACGAAACGAGCAAACGCACAACTTTCATAAATGACATTATTCATAAAAGTACTAGGGGTGCCTATGTTATTATTTCCCCATGTGAATTATTATTATATCTTCTATTCATGGGTCTCAGAAAAATACATAGTTGATAAAGTTATCCCAAAGGGATATTGATCTTATAACATTCCGAGAAATCTTATTAACACACTTCTTATGCATCTCATATAGTTATACATGTACATTGACCATGGCTAGAGAGTGTTATATACGCGTATATTATATGTACATGGAATATGGAAAAAGGTTACAACCTTATATATGTACCACAACCTGATCAACTGGTATACCATGATGATTTGCCCACAGTGGCCGAGACGATATGATGGGATGCTCTTAGAGGCTTGATGATGTTATGTACGCAAAAACCTATGCATGGTATGACATTTATACGCATATGCATGACATTATAAATATGAAATGGTTCACAGACCTATTAATATTTATGTGTTGAGTCTTTTACTCCATGTTTCTCTCATGTCTTTTGTTTACGGATTTTCATTCGATACATAACAGTACATTATTTGTACTAATGACGTTTTTTCCTGGGGATGCTGTGTTTCATGCCCACGTGTCCTGATATACAGGTTGAGAGTCCTCCAAATAGGCTATCAGCTCAGCGGAATGTGTTGGAGCGCTATATTTGCTCCGAAGTTGCTTATTTGGTCACTATGATTTGGACATGTATTGTTTAGTATGGCGAGGCCCTGTCCCCACCTTTATTGTATTTACATACTTTTAGAGTCTTGTAGACATATGTCATGTACGTGAAAGATTGTATGGACTTGTCGGCCTATGTTCAGTATACGAGTGATTATTTTTTGTCTTATACCGTATGTCATATGTATAAGTTTGTATTACATGTTGAGTCGTCCTCTTACGAACATTCCCTCATGTTTTATTCTAGTTATCTCAAGGAAACCTTTCCATCTCATTTACCCATGATAGTATGATACAAAAAGATACATTATGTTGGTACTCGGTTGAGTAAGGTACCGGGTGTCCCTCGCGACCCATCGGTTTGGGTCGCAACTAAATTGGTATCAGAGCAGTTCTGTCCTAGGAAGTCTACAAGTCGTGCCTAGTAGAGTCTTATTTATGGGTGTGTTGTGCACTACACTTATAAGTAGGAGGCTACAGGGAATTTAGGACTGTCACTCTTTCTTCTTACTCTAGATCGAGTGGTAGATCTCACTTTTATGAATTCAAACTCCTAAATTCTATCTTATCCATAATATAACGATACTTACATCCAGAAAGACGTATGGTAAGAGATATAGCTGTGGAAGAATTAAGTCAGAGGAACTCGATGTTGCATCATTCTTATGATGAGTAAATGTGAGGTCTTCAGCAGAACATGTGTGTACTAAGACATGCAAGCTTCTTCAAATGGAGCTTAATGCAAGAATACCTATCGACCCATATGGTAAGAAGAAATGATAGATTTAGAAGTTAGAACTAGTAAAAGAAGCAAGGTGAAGGAGGGTATGAGGTGCCCAGTTAATGAAGATTATAAGTATTTACAATTCAGGAAGAGAGATATAAGCCTTTTAAGTTACCTTCAACATTAACATATGTATGTACGATCGGCCACATCCATCTCAGTTATGCCTTATGGGATCTAACATATATGGTTTAAGAGAAGGATGGGATATCAGGATCTGGATGGGGTTAGAGTTGTTACACCCCATATTTTTGTACGTGAAAGCATGCCATAACTGAATTGATGAAAGCTCGTAAATGAGATGTTACATCCCGCACTTTCGTACGATACTGTTTTGTCATAAATTAATCGACGTAAGTTCGAGAATGAGATTATTATGATTTTATAATTATTGTACTATTTCAAACAAGTGATAAGTCAATTTGTGAAAGTGAGAGGGTGAGTGAACCAAAGAAAATGAATTTCGTTGAGATTTTATATTTTGGGATAAAATACAGTCCAAGCTATAATACCCCATATCTACGAACTAGTGCCATACAAGGTACCACATGACCATTATAGTAAGGTGTATAAAGTGTGTTAAAAGTGAGTAGTATTTTAAGATAATTCTTAATTATGTGGATATTTAGTTAATTATGGATTTTGATGGATGATTAACATGTGATTAAGGAATTTTGGATAAAGATTAAAGAGCCCCTCCCCCCTCCCCACTCCCCCAACATGGCAGCATGTATGGGATCCTAATTAAGCCTAGAGTGACTAAGTAAATATGAGGTTACGTGGAAAACTTTAAGAACTCTTTGCTAAGTCATCACCTAGTTATCTTTTCCTTAATTAGAATTGTTTTGTGGATTCCACAAACAAAGATTAATACTATGTATAACCAATCATGTTTTCGTTGGCGTTTCACAACTCATACACTTCAGCAACCTCCAGGTAATATACATCAATTTTAAGCTTCTCTTTCATATTGAATATTCATCACAAATACGCAATGGCAATGTTTAACTTCAACAAAGCCATAAAAGACATTCTAAATTTACAAAGTGAAATTTCAACCAAAAATCTTAAGACCTCTTCCTACATCATTTTTCTGGAGGTGTATGTGCTGAGTAACGAAGGACTTCTCAAATGTATTCATATGAAATCTCACAATGCTACAGCAGTGTGAGACGTAATTCTGAGATAGCAAGGTACAATCTTTCTCAAGAATAACATATTGATTCTCCCCTACTTCGATTCGCCATTACGTGTTTTGTCGCAATTGACATATGTTAGAGGGATTGTCAAGAGAATCAGCTCAGGTATGTTAAGGCTATCCCTTCTTTATTTTGGCACGACTTATACGACACAAACGAAATGAGAAAATTCACAATTCTCATAAATGATTCTATTCATAGAAACACTAGAGATTTGTGGAAGCTAGTGTTTGCACACACACTTGGGATTTGAAGATTTCAACCTTGTGATTAAGGATTTCTTAACCATTTATGTTTTTTTCTTCATTTCCTTGATTTGTATTAAATATTTAAGTGTGTAGTATTTTTTTCAAACACTAGTTCTTGTTTATGGAAATATTCATGTTTAAAGTGTGGATTAAATATCTTGTTGCGCTTATGTATTGAATGATTTTTCATCTTTTATGAAGTGAGTTATTGTTTCTTTAATTATTCTTGTCCTTTAATGTTTCCAAATGGATTATCTATCCCTAGGAATCACCCATTAACTCCGAATTAACTTTGGAAAAGATAATTTGGGGTTGGGAAAGATTAATTAACAAGAACTTGAGGCTTTAACCATCATTTTATATATTTTACCTAAGGATAGGATTGAACTACTTGTATCCATATCCGGGTATGCTTAATGTCTTGATTGGTTTAGGGATAATTCAATTAGGAAGTCTTGTTAGCCTTTTAAAAAAGCTAATTTAGAATTATTATTCGTGGCTAATTAACATAAACTCACTCATATTTGTAAAGTCGTGAAATACATTCGATTGTTACTTGAGTGTAATTACTGATGCATTCATACTTGTTGCCATTGATAATTTTACTTCCTTTCTAAGTTAGTTCATATTTTTGCATTTAGTTATAAACATTTTCAAAATCAAAATCTATTCGTTTGGCGTTGCGCGAGAAGTGATAATTCTCTTACATTCCTAATCGCCTCCATATTGTTCTCTGTGGCATTCGACCCCAACCTTGTTTGGTTATTATATTTGACAATCGACCGCTTATACTATTTTAAGGTGTAACTTGAGCGTATCACAGTTACATACTTACCACCGTGCTACGGCTGGTTGGACAGTTACATACTTACCACCGTACTACGGTCGGTCAGGCAGTTACCACCGGTTGGGCAGTCATGTATATTCAGTTACTCTCGGTTGGGCAGTCATGCATCATACAATATGGATAATAATATCAAAGAGAAGCATTGTATATGTGTAAGTATAATAAGTATGCATATATGGTGGCACTTCAGAGATTCAAATTGATTCTTATATTTCTATAAATAATGTTGACTTATTGTTACGTTTCAGCTCTGCCTTACATACTCAGTACATTACTCGTACTAACGTCTTTTTGTAGGGGACAATACATTCATATCTGCAGGTATAGATAATCAGTCTGACGAGCCCTCATAGTAGACGAGATTGGCTTCAGCGAAGGATCGGTAAGACTCCGCCCCATTCGGAATGCATCCGAGTCTATGAGTCATCGTGTCAGAGTTTTGCTAAAGACCTATGGGTAGGCCGGTACCCTGTCCCATTTGATGTTAAATAATCTTAGAGGCTTTGTAGACAGAGTTTCATTTTGTATAGTATGTCAGAGGCCTTTACGTCCCATATGTATTCATGTTATAAGAAAAATGGTTCAGTGATACAGTGTTGCCCACTTATAGTTATACATTACAAGTTGTGGCCATGTTGGCCCATGATAGTTTCAAAGAAAAAAAAGAGTTACAGAGTGGTTCGCTCGGGCCACTGCGGCACCGGGTGCCAGCCACGCCTCCCCAAGTTCGGGGCATGACAAAGTGGTATCATAGCGGGTCGTGTCCTAGGGAGTCTACAAAGCCGTGCCTACTAGAGACTCACTTATGGGTGTGTTGCACGTCACATTTATAATTGAGAGGCTATAGGGAATTTAGGAAATGTTATCCTTCTTTTGTTTCTAGATCGTGCCATAGAGCTATGTCGTACGAAGTTGGTACAAAGTTTCCACCGAATTTTGTATGCACTAGCGGCACTATCACAATAGAGCTTAAAGGCGTAGATGTAATTTCTACTTATGTGGAAGGTAAGTTATGATAGAAACAGAAGATATGATGCAAGATTAAAAGGTAAGTAACGTAAAGGTGAAGAAGATACGAGATACTCAAGTACAAAATGTTGTGAATAGTCCAAAGCTCAGATAGAGATTGGTTTTTAGTTTACTATACAGAGGAGACCCTAGCGACTGTTTTGAAAATCTCAAGGAGTTAACATTCGAGGACGAATTTTTCTAAAGGAGAGAAGGATGTTACATCCCGTACCTTAGCATTAGGATGCGCCGTAGTAAATCGACATGCGTTCGAAGGGATTGTATCAATTAGGAGGTTATAGAGGGTTAAGACATTATTATTAAGTTTACAACCTTGATATCGTTAGATATTATGTTAGTGTGGTATTTTATTTTAAGTGAAGTATTTTAGTAAAAAATTTATAAGTATAATTTTGGATAGTTACCATTATTACTATTTTTGGATATGATAAATCATACACCTAAAATGAGAAAGTTTATGAGATTTTCTTTATTAAAAAGATAGAAATTATTTTCTCACAAGAAATTAAGATTGTCTTTTCACCATTTTAAGAATGAAGCGTACGAGAGTTTTTACTATTTATATGAGATTAGAAAAATTATAAGTTGAGAAAATATATGTATTTTTACATGAATGTTTAAATGAAATAATAGTGTATGTATTTATTTTATATGGTACCACATGAACATGATAGTAGGATGTATAACGTGTATTTTAAATAACTATGAGTAGTATTTTAAGTAATTTGAGATAATTCTTAATTATGCAGATAATAGGTTAATTATTGATTAGTGAAAGATTAACTAATTAATTAAGAATTAGTGAGTGATTAATTAAGATGTTGGGATAAGGCCTAGGAGGCCCAAAACGTGGCATCCATACAACACCTATAAGATGACTCTTAAATTAATTTGCAAGATGACAACTTTTAAAGAGATAAGTACTTTATCTCATTTGCCAAAAGAATTGTTATCAAGAAAGACTAATGTAAGGCAAATATTATTTTCTTGGTTATAGAAAGCACACATTCCTTTCCTAAGTAATTACATAAATACTATAACAAGTGAGCTTTTCATTTTTCAATTTTCCACTTAATCCACCTTTTGAAATGGAAACAGTGAAGTTGATAGGAAGTCCTGGGCACTAAATCTAAAAGGAATAACTTATGAATACATAGAAGAAGACATGTCCAATTAAAGTCCTTTGCTTCTGAAATACTATCCAATTCACAAGAAAGTTCCTGTGCTAATCCATGGTGAAAAGTCATTTTGTGAATCCCTGGTCATCTTGAATACATAGACGAGATATGGCCACTGAATCTATTGCTTTCTAATGATCCCCAGGACAGAGTTGTGGCTTGGTTTTGGGCTAAAAATGTTGATGATAAGGCATGTTAAGGCTATTCCTTCTTTCTTCTAGCATGATCCAAGTAACGAAACGTAAAGATAATACTATTCCATTAGTGGTTCTACTCTTAGCAGGTTTACGACGGGCTTCTTGGGTTAGTAGTTAGTTGATAACGCATGTTATATGTCTGTTGCAACATAAGGTTCGAGCTTTTAACTAATTCCTTCAAAGAACAGTTATTGCATTTGGTATTATGATTAAATTTATAAGGTGTAAATTTTTATGCTTATTGAAATAAGATGTTACTAGAGAATAAGAAGTTAACTTCTTCTCTTTTTAGCCCAAATAATTGTGGAGTTCGATTAAGAAATTAGCTTCAAAAGCAATTGATTTTTATCTTTATCAATGCCTAGATGAAACGGGCAGTTCCAGGGTTTCGTATATTTATAATCTGACACAATAAAGACAGTTTTATTCTTTAACTTAATCATACTGGACCCAAAAATAGGTATCAAATAGATACGTTTTACTCTTTTCAATGCGGTTTAGGTACATGCTAAACTTACTTGTCTATTATTGGAGTGTACACATTGTGATGTGGTCAAGCATGTCTAAGTATGTTACTAAGTCTCTATTGAGACGTTTGATAAAGATATTAATGTCTATAATATAGTAATACGTGAATCTTCATATGCATTTACCACCGAGCTACGACCGGTTGGGCAGTTACATATTTACCACCGCGTACGGTCGATTGGACAGTTACATGTTTACCACCGTGCTACGGCCGGTTGGGAAGTTACATATTTACCACCGTGCTACGGCCGGTTGGGAAGTTACATATTTACCATCGTGCTACGGCCGGTCGGGCAGTTACCACCGATTGGGCAGTTATGTATCATTATTTACCACCGGTTGGGCAGTCATGTATATTCAGTTACCACCGAGCTACGGCCGGTCGAGCAGTCATGCATTTACCACCGTGCGAAGGCCTGTCCGGTAGTTACCACTGATAAGTTGGGCAGTCATGCATCATACGATATGGATAATAATCTCAAAGAGAAGCATTGTATATATGTAAATATAATAACTATGCATATATGGTGGCACTTCATAGATTCAGGTTGATTCTTATATGTCTTTAATTAATGTTTCCTTATTGTTATGTTTCAGTTTTGCCTTATATACTCAGTACGTTATTCGTACTGCTTTCCTTTTGTTGGGGACACTGCATTCATGCCTGTAGGTATAGATAATCAGTCTGACAAGCGGTCATAGTAGACGAGATTGGCTTCAGCGAAGGATCTCTAAGACTCCGCTTCATTCGGAGTGCATCCGAGTCTATGAGTCATCGTGTCAGAGTGTTGCTAAAGACTTATGGGTAGGCCAGTACCCTGTCTCATTTGATGTTAAATAATCTTAAAGGCTTTGTAGACAGAGGTTCATTTTGTACAGTATGTTAGAGGCCTTGACGGCCCGTATGTATTTATGTTATAAGAAAAATTTTTCAGTGATACACTGTTGCCCACTTATAGTTATACATTACGGGTTGTGGCCATGTTGGATCATGATAGTTTAAAAGAAAAAAAGAGTTAGAGAGTGGTTCGCTTGGGCCAGTGCGGCACCGGGTGCCAGCCACGCCTCCCCAGGTTCGGGGCGTGACAAAATACTTTAATTAACCTCCCACTAAAAATCATCAATTATCCATATAATTAAGAATTATCACAAATCACTTAAAATACTACTCAATTTTAACACACTTTGTGTACCCTACTATCGTGGTTATAGGGTACCTTGTATGGCACTAGTCCATAAATACGGGTATTATAGCTCGGACTGTATTCTATCCCATATGGACAGACTTTGATGAAACTCACTTTATTTGATTCGTTTACCCTTTAACTTTCACGGGACTTACTTATCGCTTGATATAAATAGTATAAATGCTTATAATCTCAAGATAATCTCATCCCCGAGTCTACGTCGATTAACTAAAGACGAAACTTTAACTCCACTGGATCTATATAAAATAGCCGCCTTTGTAATAGTATTACTGTCAACCCTTTCTGTAGAAAACAAAATAATTCGGTGCCACATAGGACCATAATCATCAATAACGACAATGGCCTCACACGACCAATGATAATAACTAACACAAGAATCCATACACGTACCTTAAAGTTGTGATGTCTCAGCCGGATCCTGCCTCTGGAAGAGGAAATAAGTGAGGATATCTAGACTTTGTGTCTTCTTTGGCCTCCCTAGTCATTTATTCCACATTGTTGTTTCTCCAAAGTACTTTCACTAAAGTTACGTCTTTAGTCCTCAATCTCCGAACATGTCTATCTTGTATAGAAAAGGGAGTTTCTTCATATGATAGTTGTTCTGTGACTTGAACATCGTCAACTGACACAACTCTACAAGGATCTCCGATACATTTACGGAGCATAGACACATGAAAGACTAGATGTACAGATTCCAATTCAGAAGCCAAGTCTAACTCATATGCTACCTGGCCTACCTTGCGTATGATCTTATATGGTCCAATGTAACGAGGCTAAGTTTTCCTTTCTTTCCAAACCTCATAACTCTATTAATCGGTGATACTTTTAGTTATACCCAATCGTCAACCTGAAAGTCCAAGTCTCGTTGTGGATTATCCGCATAAGACTTCTGACGGCTTTGAGCTGCTAGTAGCCTTTCCTGTATAAGATTAAATTTCTCGATTGCCTGTTGTACCAATTCTGGTCCTACTAGAGTAGTTTCCCAACATTGAACCATCCTATAGGTGACCTACACCTCTGTCCATAAAGATCATCGTATGGAGCCATCTAAATACTAGAATGATGTATATTATTATACGCGAACTCAATAAGCGGTAGATGATCTTCCCAGCTTCCCCTGAAGTCTATCACACAAGCCCATAAAATATCCTCAAGTGTCTGAATAGTACGCTCAGCTTGTCCGTCTGTCTAGGGATCAAATGTGATAAGTTAGGGATTTTGAATGCTTATTTTCTCTCTTTTACTTATGTTTTAGCTCAAAAATGCTTAAAGGTATTCCCGAAAACTAATAAAATTGTGCTTTATTGCAGGAATATTGGGAAACGAGCAAAGAAATGAAAATCAACTCAAGAAGGAGTAAAATTTGACAAGGACCAAAACAAGGCAAAAAGGACACAAGTGCGGACCGCACAATACTGTGTGCGGCCGCAGACTTTGAAGAGCCACTGACAGTCGCACAATTATTGTGTGGCCGCAGAACACAGGAATTAGAGATATGTGTTTTGGGGGCCTGAAGAAGTGCGGACATCAATATTATTATGCGGCCGCAAAATGCTAAAAGTGCGGTCGCACTCATAAATGTGCGGTTCGCAGAAGTTGCCCATGTCCAACCCAAGATCAAGAGTGCAGCCGCACTCAGAAATGTGTTGTCCATTCAATCGGAGGAAGTGCAGCCGCACCCCAGATTTATGCAGACCACACACAGTATTGTGCGACCATACACTATCCGCAGGGGCAATTTTCTTCGATTATTTTAGCTGGGTATAAATAGATATTTTTGTCATTTTTACGTTAGGTTGGAGCACCCGAGAACATAGAGCTATTTTTCTTTTAATGTTTTGGGTAACTATGTAATAGAGTATCATTTTAACATTAGATTTTTTTCTCTTAATCATCTATTATGAGTTTAATCTTAGTTTATTCTTTAATTTCTTCATTTTTTCCTATAAGTAGCTAAACCCTTAGCTAGGGTTGTGACCCAACCCTATTATGGGTACCTAATGGGTGATTGTATTAGGGCTTATAAATGATTGGGTATATGATATTTAGGCTAGTTCTTGCTTCAATTTAATAATTGATGGTTGCAAACATTAAGTCATGCCTAATTGACTTAGTTTCTACTTGAGAAAGAGAGACTAAGTCTAGGAAAACTTAGCTAACAAGAAATTAGGGCGAACTCGACAAACTGATAGCCCCAATTAAAGGGTCGAATCTAGAGATAGTAAGACCCGACTTGAGCATCTATCACTTGTTTCGTGAAATACCCATTTTGACTTGAGAAAGCCAAATTTGGCAAAATCACTCAAACTACCAAGAGGTATAGAGTGAGTAGTCACGTGTGATTGCTATATTACATCCCGATCAACCAAACATGCCCTAAAGTTCTCAATCCGTTAGGTAACCAACTAGGCTGAAGTTGCAGCCCTAGATGTTTCATAACTTAAAATACAACAAAGCCAAAAACGTTGTCTCTTAGCTTTACAATTTCAAGCATTAGCATAAGAAATTAGAAATCGAAAAGAAACAATTGAATATGTGGAAGTGCAATCTTGGGCACATCATACACTAGACTAGGTATATGCCTAATGCCACATAAAGATCTTTGGGGAATCAACCCTGACTCGCGTTGGGTATTTATGATTTCATCGACCGGCTCACAATCCCAAGTAGTGGTCTAAGTTTGGGCGACATCAATTTTTGGCGACATGGAAGGGGTTCTAAAAATGAATTTAGCTATATATTAAGTTGTGTGTGTGACTTGTCTTCTTTTCCTTTCGGGTTACTAATTTAGTTTATGAATTCATTATAGGTACAAAATTGGCTCTCAATAATGATCCTCTCAGAAATTTCCCATTGGGGAGGAAGTGGATGATGATCATGGTGATGTGGTTCATCCCGAACCTCAAGCAAATAGGCGAGGACAACCGCCTTATGAAAATATTCCCGTACCACCCCCCCCCCCACCTCCACCAAGAGCGCCTGCACAGGGGTGTTGCCGACGAAGGTTATGCAAGTGCCATCGTCCCGCCCTGCATTAGGGCGGGCAACGTGTAAATCACCAATGTGATGCTTACATTTCTTGATCAACGGGGATTCTTCATCAGGGTTTCGAGTCAAAATGCATACAAGCACATTAAATGGTTTGTGGATACTTGTAGGGGGAGAAAACAGACCAACGTCTCCGAGGATGCGCTAAGGTTGAGGCTATTTCCCTTCTCTCTACTGGGAAAGGAATTAGATTGGTTAGAAGGATTTCCCAACCATTCCATCCATACATGGGATGAGTTGGCGGAAAAATTCATTGCCAAGTTCTTTTCTTCCGGGTATATGGCTACACTTCGGGATGAGATTCTAACGTTCAAGCAAGAACCCAATGAGCCTTTGAACAAGATTTGGGAGAGATACCGTACCATGGTTAAAGAAACAATGTTCCTCAAGGTAGAGCCAATGATCCTCAAGGTGATCCAAATGTGATTCACCTACATAAATAATTGCATGACCATTGGCAAGCAATTGCCAAGTTGATGGCCACAATGAATCAATTGGCCAAATCTCAACTTTAATAAGTGCAAGGTCCTAAGCAAGTGAATGCAATGGAAGGTGTGAATATGATGATTAACAAAAGATGGCAAAAAGGTCACAAGTGCAAAACGGTGTGGAACAATTTGTGCAAGATGATAGTGGGTTTGACCCACGTGATTTGTACAATGAGAAAGAAGAAGAAGTGCAAATACCAACAACTACCAAGGGCAGAGAAATAATTCTCAAGGCCCGAATCAACAACAATGGCGTTCTCAAGGAAACCGAGGAAATTGGAACAATCAAAACCACCAAGGCAATTGGAGTTGTGGTAACAACAATCAAATCAATTGGAACAATAAAAATAATCAATGAAATTTGAATAATCACGGTAATCAAGGAAATTTGGGTGGAAACAGTCAAGGATACTTTGGAGGCAACAACCAAGGGGGTTGGAATAATACTAACCAATGGAATCGGAGGTCGGGTTTTCCAAGGCCCCCGATGTATCAACAACCAAGCAACCCACATCCTTATCCGTATCATGGTTATAGCTCGCCAATAATGAGATGGGACGGATTAAAAATATGTTCAAACAGATGATGGAGAAAAATGCCGACTCCGCTGCTCAACTAGCCTCTCACAATACTTCAATCCGAAATTTGGAGGTTCAATTAGGACAAATCTTGCAAGCTTTAAACATTCGTCCTAAGGGGCACTACCTAGTGATAAGGTGGTGAACCTAAAGGGTGGGAACAATATGGTACATGCCATAGTCGTAACCAGACGGAGTAAAAAAGGTAAGGAGGCAACAACCTAAAACCAAAAAAGAGTTGTGGATTATGATGTAGTGATTCAAGAAGATGAAATTCCAAGCAACATGGCACAAGCTAATGAAGAAGTAAGAATTGATATTGATGAGAATGTGGAGGAGACACAAGAAGAAGTGAACCCGTCAAGCGAACACGTGATTTACATGCCGGAGCTGGTAGTGCCAAAGGACAAGGCACCAATGCAGGCCTTCTCCTCCATACCCTCAAAGGCTTGCCAAACAAAATAGTGAGAACCAATTCAAGATGTTTATTGACATGATGAAGAGATTATCCATTAATATTTCATTAGTTGAGGCGTCAGAACAAATGCCTGGTTATGCAAAGTTCATGAAGGATTTGATAACAACAAAAAAAATCAATGGATTGTGAGACTATCAAGATGACACATCAAGTGAGTGATATTGTGCACTCAATGACTCCAAAATTAGAAGATCCCGGTGCGTTCACAATCCCTTGCACTATTGGGGGCGCCGACTTTGCCAAATCTCTATGTGATCTATGGGCGAGTATCAAATTGATGCCATACTCGATGTTTAACACTTTGAGAATTGGGCAACCAAGACCCACATCTATGAGGTTGCAAATGGAAGATCGTACTATGAAGAGACCTGTCACGCCCCGCAATATTATGTCATTGTTTTGTGAAATATCCATTTGCATTTGAGAAAGCCAAATTGGGCAAAATGACTCAATCTACGAAGAGGTATAGAGTGAGTAATCGCGTGTGATTGCTATATTATATCCCGATCTACCAAAGTTTCCCTAAAGCTCTCAATACGTTAGGTAACGACCTAGGCGGAAGTCGCATCCCTAGATCTTTCATAACTTGGAAAACAACAAAATCATTGTCTCTTAGCTTTACAATTTCAAGCATTAGCATAAAAATTAGAAATAGAAAAGAAACAACTGAATATGTGGAAGTGCAATCTTGGGCACATCATACACTAGACTATGTATATACCTAATCCCACAAAAGCTCTCTGTGGAATCGACCCCGACTCGTGTTAGGTATTTATAATTGCATCGACCACCTTACAATCCCAAGTAGTGGTGTGAGTTTGGGCGACATCAAAATATTGTACTAAGATTTACTTGAGTCCCCAATCCTTTTTGGAAAGACCTCCAAAAATTAGCTGTAAACTGGGCTCCTCTATCCGAGATAATAGATATAGGGACACCATGAAGTCGTATTATCTCCTTAATATAAGGCCTTGCATAATGTATATGTAGTCCAAACAAGCAGAAAATGGGTTGATTTTTTTAATTCTATCAACAATCACCCATATAGAATCGAACATACGTTGGGTACGAGTTAATCCAATGATGAAATCAATATTGATTACTTCCCACTTCTAAGTCGGAATCTCTATAGCCTGCAATAATCCACCGAGTTTTTGATGTTCAATGTTAACCTGCTGACATTTAGGGCACTGAGCAACAAACACTGCTATATCCTTTTTCATTTCGTCCCACCAATATATTTCCCTGATATTATGATACATCTTTGTGGCTCCTGGATGGATAGAATAACGAGAATAATTAATTTCTCCCATAACCTGCCGACGCAGCCCTGCAACATTAGGGGCACATAATCGTCCTCGATATCTGAGGACCCCATCTTCAATAATTTCAAACGGTGTCTTCTCTTTCTGAGGGGTTGTATCCTTATAATAAGCTAACACATGATTCTCGTATTGGTGTTCCTTCACTTCAGTTAGTAAAGAGGATGTTGAAGTGTCCTGAATAGAAATTGTAGTATCACCTGAATCCAATAATCGAACTCCAAGACTAGCTAGCTAATGACTCTCATGGGCTATTCCCATCTTCTGTGGCTATAAATATGAAAGGCTACCCATAGATCTACGACTGAGGGCGTCGGCTACTATATTCGCCTTCCCCAGATGGTATAAAATATCAACGCCATAGTCTTTAAGTAGCTCCAACCATCTCCTTTGACGTAAATTTAATTCCTTTTTCTTGAAGATATATTGGAAGCTCTTATGATCTGTATAGATATCAACATGATTGTCATACAAGTAGGGCATCCACATCTTTAGTGCATGAATCACCGCGGCTAACTTTAAATCGTGGGTCGGGTAATTCTTCTCATGCTTCTTAGTTGGCTAGAAGCATAAGCTACAACCTTACCTGTTGCATCAGTACACAACCCAATCCAACATCCGAAGTGCCACAATAGATAGTATAACTATCGGTTCCCTCTGGGAGTATAAGAACCGGTGCTGAAGTTAATTTGTCCTTCAATGCCCGGAAACTCCATTCGCAAGCATCAATTTATTAAAACTTAGCACCCTTCTGAGTAAAGTTTGTCAAAGGTGCTGAAAGAAAAGAAAATCCTTTTACAAGTCTCCTGTAATAACCTGCCAAACCGAGAAAGTTACGAACCTCCGTCGGTGTTGTGGGTCTAAGTCAAATCTTTACTGCCTCAATATTTTGTGTATTAACCCGGATACCTTTACTTTAAATAATATGCCCAAGGAAAGCTACAGAGTTCAACAAGAATTCACATTTAGAGAATTTTGCGTACAACTTATCTTTTTGTAGAACTCTGAGCACAGTACGCAAATGATCTGCATGCTCGGTCTCTGAATGAGAATACACCAGTATATCATTAATAAATACTATTACAAATATGTCTAAAGGGGTTTGAACACACGGTTTATCAAATCCATGAATACTGTTGGGGCATTAGTCAAACCGAATGGCATAACACGAAACTCAAAGTGCCCGTATCTGGTCCTGAATGCTGTCTTCAGAATATCTTTCTCCTTAACCCTTACCTGATGGCATCCAGACCTCAAGTCTATCTTCGAGAAACACTTGGCGCCCAAAAAATGATCAAATAAATCATCAATCATCGGGAGGGGCTACTTATTCTTGATCGTTACCTTATTCTACTGTCTATAATATATACACATCTGCAAGGAACAATCTTTCTTCCTCATAAATAACACAGGTGCTCCCCACGGTGACGTACTAGGTCTGATAAAGCCTTTTTCAAGCAATTCCTTTAGTTGTTCCTTCAAATCTCTCATCTTTGCGGGTGCCATTCTATAGGGAAAAATAGATATTGGTTTAGAATCTTGTAGTAGATCAATAGAAAACTCTATTTCTCGCTCTGGCGGAAGACCCAGAAGTTCATCGGGAAAAACATCGGGAAACTCATTAACCACAGGGATAGACTGAATGGTTAGTGACTCTACTTTCACATCATGAACCCAAACTAAGTGATAAATACAGCCCTTTCTAATCTTCTTCGTTACGTTGAGTTAGGAAATAAATCTACCTCTCGATGATGTCGTATTACCTTTCCATTCCAAAACAGGCTCCCCTAGAAATTGGAATTTAACCATCTTCGATCTACAATCAACGTTGGCATGACAAGAAGCCAACCGATCCATACACATTATAACATCAAATTCTACCATATCTAACTCGATTAGGTCTGCTACTGTAGATCGACTATAAACTACTATTATACAATCTCTATATACCCACCTAGCTATCACTAGGTCCCCAACAAGTGTGGATACCTCAAAAGGTTTAACCAACTCAGGTTTTATTCCAAACTTACTAGAAACGAAGTAACATGTGATAAGGTGGAACATGGGTAAATCAATGCATATACATCGTATGAGGAGCGCGATAATATACATGTAACAACATCAGGTGATTACTCCTGATCCTGTCGTCCTGCTAACGCATAAATGTTGTTCTGAGGACCGCTCGAGCTAGATGCTCTGCCTCTGCCTCTACTACGAGCGATTGGTACCTGTGAACCTTGTCCATAGGGGCGTACTGATGATGATGAAACAACTACAGATCCCGTTGTCTGAGCTATGCTTGCATCAACTCTCGTCGGACAATTCCTCATAACGTGGCCTAGAAAACAATAAGTATAACAAACACCCAACCTCATATGACACTGCTCGGCATGCTACTTACCACACTGGGCACATCGCATCAAGGGCGGACTTATCTAACTTGAGTCACCCCTATACAGAGAACTTGAGGCCCTGGAATTCTCACCAGGCCCTGAATATATGGAATGATCAAATGTATTACCGCTAAAATGAGGGGGTGTACTAGCCAATGGCTGGGCTGGATACCCCGGGTATTGTTGTCTCTGACCATCCTGGAACTCACCATAAGGACCTGAAGACCTCGCTCTCTTATTCTGGGCCCTATTATGCTCACAATCGACCCTCTGCTTCTGCTTCTGCTTACGCTCCTCTACACCCTGAGCGTATGACTGAATACGAGAAATATCCATTCCTGGCCAAAATAAGACCGACATACAATCGTTAAGAAAGTAAGGCTCTAACCCCATCAAGAACCGGTGAACCCGATCCTCCATCTTAGATATAATAGTGGGAGCATATCTAGCCAACAAATCAAACTGAAGAATGTACTCCCGAACACTCATGTTACCTTGCCAATGGGTCAAGAACCTATCAACTCTGCGATGTCTAAGCTCTGGTGGCAGCTAATGACGAAGAAAAGCTTCTGTAAAATCCTATCATACTGCTGGAGGGGCATCCTCACCTCTAGACAACTCCCAGACTCGTACAGATTAACTACAACATCTTGAAGTCTGCAGGAAGTTAGCTCAACTAACTCAATCGCAGTGGCCTTCATTATCCTCAAAGTCATCTGCAACCTATCGATAAATACCTGAGGGTCCTTATTTGGGTCTGCTCCAGTGAATATCGAAGGATCCAAATGAAATCACGAACCCTCGCATTGACATACCTATCAGCATGACCAATACCTACCTGCTGACAGCGAGCCTGTGCGGCTACTAATCGAGTTAATAGCTGAATAGAATCTCACATCTTCTGACCCGATGCATCTGGACGAGGAGCTGGATGTATAGGGGCGGGCGCTGGAGCTTGTGCCCCTCGGAGCTCTTCTGGAGAGGGTGGGGTATGTGAAGTCTGAGATGCAATCTCACTATGAAACTCTCCCTGAGCCCTAGTAACTCGTGGCGCCCGACTAGTAGTCTTACCAGCCACGGACATGCCCTTCTAGGTGGTTGTAGTTTTCGTAGGCATCCCTAAAAACATAACATATCGTTAGGAGCATGAATTCTTTTATCGCATGATCAAAGATAAGAGAGGATAACATCATATATGTCCTGTAGCTTCTTGTCTAAATGTGTGGTGCACAACACACCCATAAACAAGACTCTACTAGAAACGGTCTGTAGAAAACCCTAGGACAGAACTGCTTTGATACCACTTTTGTCACGACCCAAACCGATGGGCCACGACGCGTGCCCGAGGCCTACCTGTCAAATACCCTTAAACATGCGTCTAAGATATAAACATGAATAACATCTGTCAATAACCCGTTGCATTGCGAGAATAACATACGTGAGGGAAATTTATCCAAATACATATATACATAAACATGCGAAATACGGTAGGGCGAGCCGGCAAGGCTGCTATAGATAATTATACATCCAAAACGAGAAGCTGAGAAGGCCACGTACTATCCAACTATACATAACAGTGTACTGACCTCTAATAGAATCTACATCTATACAAGGACGGGACTAGGCCATGCCATACCCATATATATGCACAAAAATACCGTACCAAAATCAAAGCAACTCCGGATCAAATAGAGCACACCAACTCTCGATAATCAAGGATCCTAAGAAGGGGGACTGTCAGCTTGTCTACCTGCACCTGCGGGCATGAAATGTAATCCTCGGGAAATAGGGCGTCAGTACGAATAATGTACTGAGTATGTAAGGCATGAAAATCAGTACATACAAGACATAGATGAAGAATAGAATAATGAATTCTGCATGCAAGTGTAAATAACTTTGTAAACCCTGATACATTTATAATGTCATGCACGTGCGTATAAATGTCGTGTCATGCATAGGTATAGATGTACATAACATCATCAAGCCTCTGAGGACATCCCATCATATCATCTTGGCCAATGTGGGAAAAATCATTAACATATACCAACTGATCAGGTGGTGGTGTGTATATAATGTTGTAACATTTTTCCATATCCCATATACATATAATATATGCATATACAACATCTGGTCATGAAATGTACATGTATAAATAAATGAAATGCATAAGAAATATGTCAATAAAATCTCTCGTAACGTCATAAGATTATGCCTTTGATGAATGTCATGAAATAAACTTTATCAACTTACGTATTTTTTGAGACCCATGAACGGACGATAGAATAATAAGACATATGGGAAATCAAGAACATAAGAACCTCAAGTATTTCTATGAATGGAGTCATTTATGGAAGTTGTGCATTTTCTTGTTTCTTCTGTATCATTTGGATCATGCCAAAAATAAAGAAGGGATAGCCTTAACATACCTGAGCCGGTTCTCATAACAATCCCTCTAATACATGTCATTGCAAAAAAACATGTAACTGTTACACCCCATGTTTTTGTACATGGAAGTATGCCGTAAGTAAATTAATATAAGCTTAGAAATGAGATATTACATCCCGCATTTTCGTACGTTGAACTTTCATCGTAAGTTAATCGACGTAAGTTTGAGAATGAGATTTATTTTTGGATTATAAGTATTATGCTATTTCAAACAAGTGATAAGTTAATTCGTGAAGGTGAGAGGGTAAGCGAATCGAAGAAAATGAATTTCGTTGATGTTTGACATTTTGGGATAAAATACTGCCCGAGCTAAAATACCCGGTATTTATGAACTAGTGTCATACAAGTTACCACATGACCATGATAGTACGGTGATACCTCCAAGAATACCCAATCATTTTCTTTGAACTCCAAGTCTCTGCGACGAACATTCGAATAGGACTTCTGACGACTCTGAGCGGTTTTCAACCTCACTTTTATGATTTTAACCTTTTTCATAGATTGATGCACGATATCAGGTCCTATTAGTTCAGTTTCTCCAACCTCGAACCATCCAATCGGCGACCTATATCTCTTATCATACAAGGCCTCAAACGGCGCCATCTGAATACTAGCATGGAAATTGTTGTTATAAGAAAATTCTATAAGCGGAAAATGATCATCCCAGCTACCCTTGATGTCAAGAACACAAGAATGCAACATGTCCTCAAGCGTATGAATAGTCCGCTCTGATTGCCCATCAGTCTGCAGATGGAAGTCATGCTGAGATTTACCTGTGTACCCAAACCTTGTTGAAACTTCTTCCAGAAATTAGCTGTGAACTGGGCCCCTCGATTCAAGATGATGGAAATCGGAGTGCCATGAAGTCTGACTATTTCCTTGATAAACAGTTGTGCATACTGCTCCGCAGTGTCGGTGGATTTTACCAGTAAGAAGTGTGCTGATTTTTTGAGTCGACCCACGATCACCCAAATTGAGTCAAACTTGCACAGAGTACGGGGTAACCCTACCATAAAATCTATATTGATCATTTCCCATTTCCACAACGGAATTTCTATAAGTTATGCCAACCCACCGGGCCTTTGATGCTCGGCCATCACTTGCTGATAGCTGGTACCGTAACCGTCACCCATGCCAAGACAAAAAATCGTATTATTATGTTTATGAACCCCTTTCTTCAGTTGTACGAACATAGGATCGTTGTATTACTTCTCCTTGATCTCTGCCACAAACGACGATTCTGCCCCATTCCGCACAATAACTCCACCTTGATTAGAGTCTGCAAGACAAACTCCCAAACTGGCCAACTGGTGAACCTCTCGAGAGCTGAGAGAATAGGGACGTGATGACTGTGAGCGAGGGAGAGAATGAGAGGGTTTGGGGGATTAGGCTAGGTTTAATTATGGAATGGGGAATATGGACCGTTGATCTGGATGATCAACGATCATGATTGAATGGGGGTATTGGGTCGGGTAGGTGTGTTTTTGGGCTTATGGGTTTGGGCTAATTTTAAAAGGGGTTTTTGGCTGGTTTGAAGGGTTAAGTCTAAAAACAAAATGGGCCATTTATTAAATATCCAAGTATTTGAGCAAAGATAATTAAAAAATTATAAAAAATAATTTTCATACATAGAAATGTTTTAAAATAACTATTCAATATTCCAAAAATACAATGAGCCATTTTCTGGTAAAATAACACAATAATGCATGCATGGGCTGTAATTGCAAAGTTATTGCAATTGTAACCAAAAAGTATAAATCTAGCCATATGTGAAATAATTTGAACTTAATATGACTACAAATCGCAGAATTAAATTATGAAATTCTATAAAGTCGTTCGTGATGCAATTTTAAATATTTATATAAATAAAGTACTGGGATAAATTAATTTAAAAATGTTGAAATTATGGAAAAAATATCAATTGATGATAATGCATAGTTTTGGAGGTATATATGCATTTAAAAAATATTATAGGGAAAAATTGGGTATCAACAGCTGCCCTTCTTTACTCGGGAAGGATGAAAAAGTTGTCGGGTAAAGATATGATGGCCAATTTTGACCGAGCGATATGGTTTGAAAGTTTTAGGCCGCACTCTTGTTTCTGAGTTGCCTACATATCCCTAATTTTACAGTAATCAAGCCGTGTGTATTTTTGGATTTATCGGCGGATGGTCACAAAATTTCGGGATAGGTGTAGAATGGTTATGGTGATTGGTCAGGTTTGAGATAATATGAAGGGAATGGTGCGGGATTTCTCCCGTTGGGGTAATGGTTTCTTTTCGGGTCACCTGCAAGTAAAGATATACTGCGAGCATATATTTGTCCGGGAATTTAAACATGATGCAGATTCCCTTCGGACTATCAGAATTGTCTTCAGGCGGTTAAGATGACGTCTTTAGACCATGATGTACTGGGCCATGAATTGTTCAGTGAGGGATTAGCAGGCCATGAAATCATGATCTCGGGCTTGAAAATGGTGTCTCCGAACCATGACGCCTTTGAATAATGATATGCAACTTTGAGAGATCCTCAAGCCATGGCATGGTGTCTTCCGGTTGTGAGGAGGATGCCTTTAGACAATGACGCTTTCGGACAAGTTGGCGATATTTCAGCCCATAAGATGCGATAATATGATGCTAAAATAAGAAAAACATGGCTTAGTCTTGTGAAGTTGAGGGCAGATCGTAGCCCGAGAGAAGATAAAAATAGCTAGTACCGGAGAGACAGAGCTTAGCCTCATGCAAGATTCGGGACAGGGCTTAGTCCCATGTAAGTGAAGGTAGAGCTTAGCCTTATACAAATGTGGAGCCAGGGCTTAGCCTCATGCAGATGGAGATAGAGCTTAGTCTCATGCAAGATTCGGGACAGGGCTTAGTCCCATGAAAGTGAAGGAAGAGCTTAGCCTTATGAAAATATAAAGGCAGGGCTTAGTCTCATGCAGATGGAGACAGAGCTTAGTCTCATACAAGATTCGGGACAGGGCTTAGTCCCATGCAGGTGAAGGTAGAGCTTAGCCTTATGCAGATGGAGACAGAGCTTAGTCTCATACAAGATTCGGGACAGGGCTTAGTCCCATGCAAGTGAAGGGAGAGCTTATCCTTATGCAAATATGTAGGCAGGGCTTAGCCTCATGCAGATGGAGATAGAGCTTAGTCTCATGCAAGATCCGGGACAGGGCTTAGTCCCATGCAGGTGAAGGTAGAGCTTAGCCTTATGCAAATATGGAGGCAAAGCTTAGCCTTATGCAGATGGAGACAGAGCTTAGTCTCATACAAGATTCGGGACAGGGCTTAGTCCCATGCAGGTGAAGGTAGAGCTTAGCCTTATGCAAATATGGAGGCAGAGCTTAGCCTCATGCAGATGGAGACAGAGCTTAATCTCATGCAAAATTCGGGACAAGGCTTAGTCCCATGCATGTGAAGGCAGAACTTAGCCTTATGCAAATATGGAGGCACGACTTAGCCTCATGCATGTGGAGACAGAGCTTAGTCTTATGCAATAGTCAAGACAGGGCTTAGTCTCATGCAGGTGGAAGGTAGTGCTTAGCCTTATGCAAATATGGAGGGAGGGCTTAGCGTCATGCCACTAGAGACAGAGCTTAGTCTCATGCAAAATTCGGGACAAGGCTTAGTCCCATGCATGTGAAGGCAGAGCTTAGCCTTATGCAAATATGGTGGCACGGCTTAGCCTCATGCATATGGAGACAGAGCTTAGTCTTACGCAATATTCAGGACAGGGCTTAGTCCCATGCAGGTGGAAGGTAGTGCTTAGCCTTATGTAAATATGGAGGCAGGGCTTAGCGTCATGCCACTGGAGACAGAGCTTAGTCTCATGAAAAAATAGAATAAATAGCAGATGGTAGCAGAGTTATCTTAGCTAGTAGTAGATTTCAATATCGCGGTTGTTATGAAGATTGTGACTTTGGGGCATGTATATTCTTTGTTCCTGCAACCAAAGAAAAATTGTGAGTTCTGTAAAAGGGGAGGTCGGTTCGTGCCTCCGTCGTCTCGCTTTCTTAGTCTGAAGATCCTGTTCAAATCATTGGGGCGTTTGCTAAACAGAGTTACTTCAAAAGCAAGCATGTGTAGTTTTCAAAGTCATAGTAAAAAATATGTTTCTTAGAAAATTGGTTAGATGAACTAGTGATTGGGACACTATCCAAGACATTGTGACTTCTCCTGCCGTAGAATTTTGAGGGTCCTCCTCAAAAATCTGCCCCAGTTAGACGGATAAACATTTCTAACTGTTGTATATGTTGTGATCGGCTGAACTTGCTTCAAAATTTTGAGGGTCCTCCTCAAAATTCTACACAAATTTCTGATGGTGGGGAAATTTTTTTTTTATTGAATTGTGACCGAACCCCCAAGGTTGCCTAAGTATCCTCTCTTAAACGAGAATCAGGTCGAGCGTAGTTCAATTTACATCACATAGTATTACTTGACTGCATCTGAATTGATTGGTTTTGGCCAGACTTCTCCGTCCATTTCTGCGAGTATGAGGGCTCCTCCCGTCAATACTATCTGAACCGTGTAAGGACCTTGCCATTTGGGAGAGAATTTTCCTTTGGCTTCATCTTGATGCGGGAAGATCTTCTTCAACACCAGTTGTCCCGGTGTGAACTGTCTTGGCTTGACCCTTTTGTTGAAAGCTCTGGACGTTCTGTTTTGATAAAGCTGGCCGTGACATACTGCATTCATCCTCTTTCCGTCTATGAGGGCTAGCTGCTCATAACAGTTCCTTATACATTCTGCATTGCTGAGCTCAGCTTCCTGTATGATCCTCAAAGAAGGAATTTCCACTTCGGCAGGAATAACAGCTTCAGTACCTTAAACCAGTAAGTAGGGAGTTGCCCCAGTTGATGTGCGGACTGCGGTACGGTATCCTAATAAACCAAATGGTAGCTTCTCGTGCCATTGTTTGTGTTCTACCATCTTTCTCAGTATCTTCTTGATATTCTTGTTGGCGGCTTCTACAGCTCCATTCATCCGAGGTCTATAGGCTATGGAATTCTTGTGCTTGATTTTGAAGGTCTCACACATGGCTTTCATTCGATCGATGTTGAGATTGGCGGCATTGTTAGTGATGATGGACTCCCGAACTCTGAATCGGCAACAATCCGATCGCAGACAAAATCAGCTACGACTTTCTCCTTTTAATATGCTGCTTCGACCCATTTGGTGAAGTAACCAATAGCTACCAGGATGAACCGATACCGATTTGAGGTAGTGGGCTCGATTGGACCAATGACATCCATTCCTGTAAAGACCCGTAAAATTTTCTTGTTTAAAAGTAATGCCCGAATGAGTCCCCGAGTTATTTTTATCGTGGAAATTTATAAAACGGACCTAAATTGAGTAAAAAGTACCCCGAGACTTAAATAATAAAATTTTCCAGAAACTAAGTGGTATGCGATCGCATAACATGTATGAGGACCGCATAATTGTCGCATACACGGGCAGATCACTGCCTCATTTGAGGTCAACTATGCGGTCTAATGTGCGATTGCATTTCGACCGCATATCTGTCGCATTGTTGCCTTTGATTGTGGGAGGGAAGTTATGCGATCACATAACGTGTATGCGGACCGCACAATGGTCGCATACCTGGGCAAGGTGTTTTAAATTTTGGCCCATCTTGAGGGCCATTATGCAGTCGATTCTGCGGACCGCATGTTAGCAATGCGATCGCATTCCTGACCGCATTCTTGTGTCGGGTCCTATTTTTCTAATTTTTAAAACCCGACCCCAGTTCATTAAAATACCCCTCCCCTTCAACTTTTAACCATTTTCTTATATATTAGAGAGAGGAAAGAGTGGGTTCTAGAGAGAGAAAATCCCAACTTCATCAAATTGGACTTCCTTCATCACTCAAGCTTGGAACTAATCAAGTAGGACACAAATTTCTTCACTCTAAGGGGTAAGCTTCTACCTCATTAACCCTAATTTCCATATTTTTGTTAAAATAAAACATGGGTAGGATAGTTCATAAAGATAGGGTTAAGAATATTGCATGCATGTAACCAATTTATCATAATCTAGTAAAGAAAAATAGGTTGGAGTAACCTTTCACTAAAACGGGGTTATTTAATCTAAAGGAACATCTAGGGTTTGATAGAAAGCTCCAATGAGTTCAAGACATGTTCATGATTCCTAATTCTAGGTTTAAATGTGCCGCATTGTGAATTAGATTGAAGGTACTAGTCGGTCTGGTGATTTGAGAGTAAAAGTTAGAAAGGGATTTCGACCCCAGGTATGTATGTCTAACTTTAACCTTTGTAGAATCCTCTTGTTGGGTCCGAGCATACGGTATATGTACCTTGTTTGAAAATATGTGAATTGATTGTTCAAATGTGTTGAGACGTAAAATTCTATTCTCTGATGGTCCTAGTTGATTGCCATACTACCGTACTATATGAGACTATGAATAGTGTTTTGATGTGCCTATCTCATTATGTGCAAAGCTCGTAAATGCTCGAGGGTATCGATATGAAAGTATGTGTTAATGAATGAAAGAAAGTTAATGTGCCCAAGTGTGGGAATGTATATAATGGCTAAGGAAAACTGTGTGTGATAGGTAATGAAAAAGGGTATTGTGAAATGATGTGAATGCGTTGAACAATTATGGCAATGCCTTGTATATGAATTACTACTTGGGGAGAATTATTGTGCCTTGGGCCCAAATATATGAATGGTTGATGTGAACTTGTGATTCCTTGAAATGATAATTCTTGTGTTGTAATTGTTTGTGGTTGCTGTTATGAAATATGATTTTCAGGTGGGATCGGGTTGCGCGCTACAACACGAAGTAATAAGCTTGATGAGATGTGAAGTAATAAGGGTGGCCAAGGTAATAAGGACGGAATGTGATCGTTATCACCATCGAAATGAGAAAAAAATCGGGGAAACTCTTGAATATGGTAATGTTGAAAGGGGAAAAGGAGAGATTGTGAAACTTGATGATTTGGTTGTTCTTTTCCACGTGCATTCATTGATTGGTTCTATTACTGTTTCTTACTTGTGTATTGTTTGATTGTACTTGGGATAAAGTTTGTTCATACATACTAGTACTATTCCATAGTACTAACATCCCTTTTGTCGGGGGCGCTACATTTTCTTATATAAATGTAGGTGGTTCTACAGCAGGTAATTCATCCCACCGTCAGTAGTGCCTCCTCTCCTTTTCGTCAGCTATTCTGGTGAGCCCCACTTCCTCCCGGGGCCACGTGTGGCTCATGTTATCTTAATTTGAGTTTATGGTGTAGTGTAAGGTATAGTCGGGGCCTTGTTGCCGGGAAGTAGTATATACATCTTTTGTACTTGTAGAGGCTCCGTAGAAACAATGTGGGGAAAGTATATATGTATTTTGGGTAGTAAGCGTACGGTTTGGAATCGTGGTCCACGTTGTTAATGTGGTATGTATTTTGTAAATATTTGGTATCATGTGTTCATAATGATAAAAAGTAGAAGTGAATTCAAGTGAAGTTTCATTCTTAAGCTATAAATGTCTATTTTACATAAATAATGGATGATATAAACACGGGGAAGCGCATTGCGTAGGAAAGGAAAATCAAGTTCGGTTGAGTGGGGTCACCCGGTTGAGTGCCGGTCGCGTCCCTCGATTTTGGGGCGTGATAAACTTGGTATCAGAGCCTAAGGTTTTAAAAGTGTCCTAGGATGTCTCGGAGCCGTGTCTAGTAGAGCCCTTCTTATCCGTGTGTTGTCGACCATATCTATAATTAGGGGGCTACATGGACATTTAGGGAACACCCTTTTCATTGTTATTCTATATCGTGCGGTGAAGTGGAAAGTGAAAATATTCTTGTCTAACTCGTGCTCTGTTCCAAAATTTTCAGTAATGGCACCAAAGAAGAGAGCTCGGCTCGGCCTAGTGGCCGATGCCACCCCAAGTGTAGCTGTGAAATCTGTACCCGATGGTGCGGGTGAAAGCGAGTACCCGACTTTGAATCCACCTGGCCTTTCTATTCCAGACCAGAGTATTTCTATTCCTGCTGCGGCAGAGGGTGCTGCAACCCCTCGCGATGGTATTCCTGATCCTTCTTCGGTTCCAGCTTCAGGTCCCGGTACTTCTGATGGGGACCTCAGGGGAGCTATTCATATGTTGACTCAGTTAGTAGCCGCTCAAGCCCAAGTATCTCATGTTGCCCCTGCATTCTCTAGCGAACAGGGAGATTGCACCGGTTCTAGCGTCAACCAGTTTCTGCGGTTGGCCCCTCCAGAGTTCTCAGGTGTTGATCTGTAGGCCGATCCGCAGGATTTTCTAGATGAGATGTGCAAGACGCTTCGGGTTATGAAGGCTACGGAGACAGAGGGGGTTGAGTTAGCATCTTACAGGCTGAGGGGAGCAGCGTATCCATGGTTCGAGATGTGGGAGAAATCCCATGGGGAGGGAAGTCCTCCGGCGAGATGGAATGAGTTCGTTGATGCTTTCATGGATCACTTCTTGCCTGTCGAGGCTATGGCCGCCCGTGCTACGGAGTTTGAGGTTCTCAAGCAGAGTAATAAGAGTGTGTGGGAGTACCACATGGAGTTCGTGAGGTTTTCCAAGTGAGCTCCTCAGTTGGTATCGACTATGGGTGCCAAAGTTCGACGGTTTGTTCAGGGCCTCAGTCCTTTGGTTGTGAATGAATCTGCTACAGCTTCCTTGCACTCAGACATGAATTATTGTAAGATAGCGGGATTCGCTCAGGCCACGGAGGCTAGGAAATTGAATATAAGGTCAGAGAGGGAGATATTAGCAGGGCCCGGTCAACGGTCCACTTAGGGAGTTCAGTTGGAGGAAGGAGACCAGTTCAGGGGAGAGGACCATCAAGGCCATCCCATTCTTATGATCAGTCCTCATCCAGTGCATCGCCATCAGTGCACCATTAACAGCAGAGCAGTCCCTGGGGACCAAGATCAGACAGTAGGAGACACCATCAGTTCGGTCGTCTAGGAGGGAGGTTCTAGCAGCAGAGGAGGGCTTCATGCCCTAAGTGTGGGAGGTTCCATACCGAGCCTTGTTACCTGGATATCCCGGTATGCTACGGGTGTGGGGTGAGAGTTCATATTCGGCGCGATTGCCATGCGCCCAGTCAGGGCATGGGTAGTGGTTTTGCTCAGTCGTATGGTTCTTCAGTCGTCGTATCTTCAGTACGTCCTCTAGCTCCAACAGGATGTGGTGCAGTTAGAGGTGGAGCTCGTTGTAGAGGTGGACCCAGTCGGTTCTACGCTTTGAGTGGTCGCCAGAGTACGGAGGCTTCTCCAGATGTTGTTACACGTATTCTGAATGCTCAAGCCCTTGATTTTTATGCTCTTATTGATCTGGGGTCCTCCTTGTCTTATGTTACCCCATTTATTGCTTCATGTTTTGGGATAGAACCCGAACAGCTTCATGAGCAATTCTCTGTGTCGACTCCAGTTGGTGATTCCATTATAGCCGCACGAGTCTATAGGAATTGTGTTGTCACAGAGTGTGGTTGAGATACCACGGCCGATCTTATCGAACTAGGGATGGTAGATCTCGATGTTATCATGGGAATGGATTGGCTTTACTCGTGCTTTGCCAAACTCGACTGCCGAACCATAATTATGAGACTAGACTTTCCTAACGAGTCAGTTATTGAGTGGAAAGGGAATGGTGTGGTGCCAAAGGGTAGGTTTATTTCCTACCTTAAGGCCTCGAAGATGATTAAAAAGGGGTGTGTTTATCATTTGGTCCGGGTTGCGGACACCACTTCAGAAGTGTCTGCCCCCGAGTCCGTGGCAGTCGTGAATGAGTTTCTTGAAGCATTTCCGGATGAGCTTCCAGGGATTCCGCCAGATAGAGAGATCGATTTCAGGATTGATGTATTTCCAGATACGCAGCCAATATTTATTCCACCATACAGAATGGCGCCAGCAGAGTTGAGGGAGTTAAAGGAGCAGTTGAAAAACTTATTAGAGAGGGGTTCATTCGGCCGAGTGTGTCGCTGTGGGGTGCTCTGTTTCTTTTCGTCAGGAAGAAGGATGGGTCTCTTCGGATGTGTATTGATTATCGGCAGCTCAACAAAATCACTATAAAAAATAAGTATCCCTTGCCTCGGATAGATGATTTGTTCGACCAATTGCAGGGTGCGAGGTTCTCCTCCAAAATTGATTTACGGTCGGGGTATCACCAGTTGAAGATTAGAGAGTACGATATTCCAAAGACCGCCTTCAGAACTCGTTATGGCCATTTTGAATTTTTGGTAATGTCCTTTGGACTGACCAATGCTCCAGCGGTTTTCATGGATCTTATGAATCGGGTTTTTTAAACCGTTTCTTGACTCCTTCGTGATTATTTTTTTTGATGACATCCTTGTCTACTCGCGGAGTCGGGAGGATCATGCTGATCACCTCAGGGCAGTTCTGCAGACTCTTCATCAGCACCAATTGTATGCCAAGTTTCCAAAATGTGAATTTTGGCAGGAGTCAATCACATTTTTGGGTAATGTTGTTTCCAGAGAAGGGATTAAGGTTGATCCCCAGAAAATCACAGCGGTGAAGGATTGGCCTAGACCAACGACCCCGATAGAGATTCGCAGTTTCTTGGGCCTAGTCGGGTATTATCGGAGGTTTATGGAGGGGTTCTCTACCCTCGCCTCCCCATTGACTTAATTGACGCAGAAGGAAACTAAGTTCCAATGGTCCGACACTTGTGAGAAGAGATTTCAGGAATTGAAATCAAGATTGACTTCCGCACCGGTGTTAACTTTGCCAGAAGGCACGGAGGGATTTGTGGTTTATTGCAATTCTTCAAAGGTTGGTTTGGGATGTGTGTTGATGCAACACGGGAAGGTTATAGCCTATGCTTCCAGGCAACTCAAGAATCACGAGAAGAATTATCCGACGCATGATTTAGAACTCGCGGCAGTTGTGTTTGCATTAAAAATATGGCGGCATTATTTGTATGGGGTCCATGTGGACGTGTTCTTAGACCAAAAGAGTCTCCAATATTTTTTTAAGCAGAAGAAGTTGAATTTAAGACAGCGACGATGGATAGAATTGCTTAAGGATTATGATATGAACATTCTGTACCATCAAGGGAAAGAAAATACAGTGGCCGACGCTCTCAGTCGGAATTCTATGGGTAGTCTGGCTCATTTGGAGGAAGATCAGAGGCTGTTGGCTCGGGAGGTTTGTCAATTGGCTAGCCTGAGGGTCTGTCTCTCGACCTCAGACGAGGGGAAAGTCATGGTGCATAATGGGGCAAAATCATCACTTGTAGCGGAAGTCAAGGAGAAGAAGTTTGTTTATCCAACATTGGCACAGTTGAAGGAGGAAGTTTTGAATAGCTAGATTTCGGCATTTTCACTCGGAAGCGATGATGGTGTTTTGCGGTGCCAGGGAAGGCTATGTGTTCCTGATATGTTTAATCTTCGGGAGAGGGTGATGGAGGAAGCTCACAGTCCAGGTATTCCGTGCACCCAGGTTCTATGAAAATGTATCAAGATCTCCGGGAAGTTTATTGGTGGAGCGGTATGAAAATAGGTGTGGCAGAGTTTGTATCTAAATGTCCGAATTGTCAGCATGTGAAGGCCAAGCATCAGAGGCCTGGTGGGTTAACTCAGCTTATGGAAAATCCAATGTGGAAATGGGAAATCATCAACATGGATTTAGTGGTAGGGTTACCTCGCACTCAATGCAAGTTTGACTCGATTTGGGTGATAGTGGATCGACTCATGAAATCAGCTCACTTTTTGCCGGTCAATTCCACTGTTACTTCAGAATAGTACGCTCAGTTGTATACCAAGGAAATATTCAGGCTTCATGGTACTCCAATTTATATTATCTCAGACCGAGGAGCCCAGTTCACAGCTAATTTTTGGAGGAAATTTCAGCAAGGTTTGGGTACTCAGGTAAATCTCAGCACAGCTTTCCATCCGCAGACTGATGGTCAGGCAGAGTGGACTATTCACATGCTTGAAGATATGTTACGGGCCTGTGTGTTGGACTTCAAGGGTAGTTGGGATGATCATTTACCGCTTATTGAATTTGCTTACAATAACAGCTTTCACGCTAGTATTCAGATGGCCCCATTTGAGGCATTGTACGGAAGGAGGTGTAGATCTCCGATTGCCAGATCTTGTGCACCAAGCATTGGAAAAAGTCAGAGTCATTCGGGAGATGATGAAAATCGCCCAGAGCCGTCAAAAATCCTATGCGGACGTTCGTCGAAGAGAATTGGAATTCCAAGTTGATGATTGGGTATTCTTGAAGGTATCTCCCATGACGGGAGTGATGCGGTTTGGGAAGAAAGGAAAATTGAGCCCAATGTATGTCGGTCCATATCGGATTGCTCAAAGGGTAGGACAAGTGGCTTATAGGTTGGTATTACCCCCTAAATTGTCATTAGTGCCCCCGGTGTTCCACGTATCCATGTTGAAGAAAGTGGTTGGAGATCCATCAGCCATAGTGCCAGTTGAGACTATTGAGGTTAATGATGAATTATCGTATGAAGAGGTTCCGGTTGCTATTGTTGATAGACAAGTCCATAGATTGAGGAACAAAGATATTTCTTCAGTTAAAGTATTGTGGCGAATTCAGCACATTGAGGAAGCCACGTGGGAAGCGGAAAATAAGATGAAAGAAAAATATCCCCATTTGTTTGAATAAGTCTAGTAGTGTTCGTCAGAACTGTCATCTCTAAGCAAATTATATTTTATGTCTGGTTTTGTGCAAAAGCACCCCATCGTCCCCTAATTGCCTTATTGTTGTAATTTTCCAATGTGTGCTAAAACTGAATCTGCAGTTCTATTTGGGTAGTGTGCAACCCTTGAGGTAAATGAAAGTTTTGCGGAACGTATGTGTTAGGCAAGTGATTAATAGTAGTGTAGGTTGGTAATGATTAATTGAAATGAATATAGTATATTGAGTTGATTGGGTTGTATGGGACTCATTAAAACGACCAAGTTATGTGCAAAAATATGAATAGTGTGCAAATTTGTGGTATAAGAAGAAAGAACTATGTGTAGTTGACAAAATGATTGAATATTTGCACATTGTTGAGATAACAACGTTATGTGTGAGTTATTGGGTGATTAAAACTGTGTAATGGTGCTTGAAAATGTGTTTCGGAGGCTCTCTGACAGGTAGATAGGTCTAATTACAAAGGGAACTCTGGCAAAACTTTTCTGAGATATTGAAGTTAGTGAAAATCTAGAAGTTTCATATCATGCTTTCAAAACTAAATGATTTCAAAAAAAACCTCATTCGAGGACGAATGATATTTAAGGGGGGGAAGGATGTAAAGACCCGTAAAATTTTCTTATTTAAAAATAATGCCCGAATGAGTCCCCGAGTTATTTTTATCGTGGAAATTTTAAAAACGGACCTAAATTGAGTAAAAAGTATCCCGAGACCTAAAGAATAAAATTTCCCAGAAAGTAGGTGTTATGTGACGCACTATGCGATGACATAACGTGTATGCAGACCGCATAATGGTCGCGCACACCGGCAGATCACTGCCCCATTTGAGGTCAACTATGTGGTCCAATGTGCGATCGCATTTCAGTTCTGCGGACTACATATCTATCGCATTGTTGCCTTCGATTTTGGGAGGGAAGTTATGTGACGCATTATGCGATCGCATAACGTGTATGCGGGACCGCACATTGGTCGCATACCTGGGCATTGTGTTTTTAATTTCTGCCCATCTCGAGGGCCATTATGCGGTCGATTCTCCGGACCGCATGTCAGGACCGCATTCTTGTGTCGGACCCTATTTTTCTATTTTTTAAAACCCGACCCCAGTTCATTAAAACACCACTCCCCTTCAATTTTTAACCATTTTCTGATATATTGGAGAGAGGAAAGAGTGGATTCTTGAGAGAGAAAGTCCCAACTTCATCAAATTGGTCTTCCTTCATCACTCAAGATTGGAACTAATCAAGTAGGACACAAATTTCTTCACTCTAAGGGGTAAGCTTCTACCTCATTAACCCTAATTTCCAGATTTTTGTTAAAATAAAACATGTGTAGGATAGTTCATAAAGATAGGGTTAAGAATCTTGCATGCATGTACCCAATTTATCATAATCTAGTAAAGAAAAATAGGTTGGATTAACCTTTCACTAAAACAGGGTTATTTAATCTAAAGGAACTCCTAGGGTTTGATAGAAAGCTCCAATGAGTTCAAGACATGTTCATGATTCCTAATTATAAGTTTAAATGTGCCGCATTGTGAATTAGATTGATGGTGCTAGTCAGTCCGGTGATTTGAGAGTAAAAAGGTAGAAAGGGATTTCTACCCCAGGTATGTATGGCTAAATTTAACCTTTGTAGAATCCTCTTGTTGGGTCCGAGCATACGGTATTTGTACCTTGTTTGAAAACATATGAATTGATTGTTCAAATGTGTTGAGACGTAAGATTCTATTCTCTGATTGTCCTAGTTGATTGCCATACTACTGTACTATATGAGACTGTGAAAAGTGTTTTGGTGTGCCTATCTCATTATGCGCAAAGCTCTTAAATGCTCGAGGATATCGATATGAAAGTATGTGTTAATGAATGAAAGAAGGTTAATGTGCCCAAGTGTGGCAATGTATATAATGGCTAAGGAAAACCGTGCGTGATAGGTAATGAAAAAGGGTATTGTGAAATAATGTGAATGAGTTGAACAATTATGGCAATGCCTTGTATATGAATTACTACTTGGGGAGAATTATTGTGCCTTGGGCCAAAATATATGAATGGTGGAGGTGAACTTGTGATTACTTGAAATGATAGTTCTTGTGATGTAATTGTTTGTGGTTGTTGTTATGAAATATGATTGTCAGGTGGGATCGGGTTGCACGCCGCCACACGAAGTAATAAGCTTGAAGAGATGTGAGGTAATAAGGGGGGCCGGGGTAATAAGGTAGGCCGATGTAATAAGGGTTTCCGAGGTAATAAAGACGGAATGTGATCGTTATCACCATCGAAATGAGAAAAAAATCAGGGAAACTCTTGAATATGGTAATGTTGAAAGGGGAAAAGGAGAGATTGTTAAACTTGATGATTTTGTTGTTCTTTTCCACGTGCATTGATTGATTGGTTCTATTATTGTTTCTTACTTGTGTATTGTTTGATTGTACTTGGGATAAAGTTTGTTCAAACATACTAGTACTATTCCACAGTACTAACGTCCCTCTTGCTGGGGGCGCTACATTTTCTTATATAAATGTAGGTGGTTCTACAGCAGGTAATTCATCCCACTGTTAGTAGTGCCTCCTCTCCTTTTCATCAGCTGTTCTGGTGACCCCACTTCCTCCTAGGGTCATGTGTGGGTCATGTCACCTTAATTTGAGTTTATGGTGTAGTGTAAGGTATAGTGGGGGCCTTGTTTCTGACAAGTAGTATATAAATCTTTTGTACTTGTAGAGGCTCCGTAGACATATATGGGAAAAGTATATATGTATATTTGGTAGTAAGCGTACGGTTTGGAATCGTGGTCCACGTTGTTAATGTGGTATGTATTTTGTAAGTATTTGGTATCATGTGTTCGTAATGATAAAAAGTAGAAGTGAATTCATGTTGAAAGTTCATGCTTAAGCTATAAATGGCTATTTTACATAAATAATGGATGATATAAACATGGGGAAGCACATTGGGTAGGAAAGGCAAATCAGGTTCGCTTGACTGGGGTCACCCGGTTGAGTGCCGGTCGCGTCCCTCGATTTTGGGGCATGACAATTCCCTAGGCGGCGAATGGCCAAGGTGAGCTTGTTGCATTGAGCTCATTTGGCGGAACTTTTATCATATCTTCATGTACTTGACATTGGTATCATTTTTGGACATACCGGATGCAATCTGTCTCTATGGTCATCCAGAAATAATTGGCCCTGAGTATCTTCTTGGCCAAGTGATACGTGGCTAGAATTCATGATTTTAAGCATTATATACCTTGCATTTTATGTGTTTTAATGATAAAATACACGTCGTATGTGCCTAATGGGGTTTATTTTATGTGTAGGTGAATTGGAAATGGAAACGGGGCTAAACGGATGCAAATACGTCGAAAAATACGCGAAAGGGGACACCCGGGCGATAGCCGGGCGTTGGAGCCAAACAGCCTGACCCAGCCTGGCATTACCCAGGCCTTAGAGCCCTAACGCCAGGGGGGGCCTGGCGTTACCCAGGCCTTAGAGCCCTAACACCATGGGGGGCCTGGCGTTACCCAGGCCTTAGAGCCCAAACGCCAGGGTCCCCAGACGGCCAGAAATCGAGTTTTGACGGGTTTTAAGTGTTTTCAAGTTGGAATAGAAGTGTTTGACACGTTTAGGGTTCATCCTAAACATATAAATAGACCCAAAAATATCACATTAAGGGGGGATTCGACAGGGGACTCTTTGGACGGAGGAACACACCACGTTGAAGGAGGATTCGACTTAGTTTTTCTTCTCTTCTCTTC